>PIJE02001678.1:45000-87500 GCA_002895965.2 Coryphaenoides rupestris
CCGCCGTCGGTGTATGAATGGGTGAATGTCAAGCAACTGTAAAGTGCGATATAAATGCAATCCATCGAACTATCATTGATATTTTGGGGACCATGTGAAGAACCATCCTCTCTCACCTGCCTTCCTATTGCACGTGTACAATAGCTGCAGTCCACGTGTTTTGGTATGTTTCCTGGTGTGAAACGTAGGCCTGTGTACACACAAACCCTACTGGAGACCGCCTTTTTTAAGTGGGACTCGGGCATGGTTCGCTGATCTGTGCCCGAGAACGATACACAGTGTTCACACTAATCAAAACGATCCACACTTTGGGGTCAAGTGTACTCAGAACCAGGGCCTGGTGTCCCTCATGTGAACGCGCCCTAGAAAGCATCCTGGTTGTAGATCATTGGAGGAATTCAGCCGCGGGTGTCTTGTTTTGGGGAGGAGTTAACCGTCAACGCTGCCGTATTCTCTCTACACCTTCCTGTGTTACTTGACAACATCATTCATCTTATATTATATATATATCTAAAATTGTTTTCCTCTTTGACATTATGCACGGTGACATGACCTTCCAATCAGCGCTTCGCACCCGCCGAGCGTAGCCACAAGCTACGCTAATAACGGGACATCAACGGACGTCGCTCTGGCCGCGCATCGTCCTCGCAAGAAAAGACGCACACAAGGTTCGACTCGCGAGACTGATGAGAGCCTCGACACGCGCAGGGGTCACCAAAATGGCCTCTCGCATAATACTGTCCGAGCCAGCCGCTTCTCGCCGTCACTGTTGTGGGTTTTTATTCATTTAAACCTCATTTTTAAAAGCACGGAGGTGATTCAGGAGTGCCGACCCCCACCACCGCCCACTCGGCGATTGGCCCCCATGGTTCTGATTGGACTCATCACCACACAACTTGATCATCAGCGGGCGCGGTGCAATCAACTCGCCGCCAGCCAACCCGCGCTTCGGGTCGATGGACAATAGAAACGTCCAATCGCGGGGAATGAATGCCGGACGGTTGATGGCGGGGCTGCGGCGACTGATTATTCCTTTTCATCGAAGTGTACACCTACGCTCGTGGCATTCCAGAGAATGCAAATAAAGACTGGAGTTAACAGCAAGTAACAGCAGTAACGAGGGGAAAAGTGACATCAAAATTGGAAGATTAGCATATTACATACGGTATGTATACGGCAATAAAAATATGTGCGTGAATGAAATCAGAAGCGGTATATTGTATATGAATACAGTATGTCAATAGAAACATTTACATGAAAAAAATCTGAAGCAGTAGATACAGTATATTGTTTATGTACTGTATATGTCAATCAAAAGTGGTATATTATGTAGATGGAAATAAAAAAGAACATCAAAAATCTGAAGCATTATATTATATATGTAGATGCCGATAAAAAGATTTCCGATAAATTCGGAAGCAGTATATTATATATGTAGAAAAGATTTACAACACAATTAGAAGCAGTATGTTGTATATGTATATGCCAATAAAAAGAGTTACATTGAAAATTGCAAGCAGCAAATCATATATACGGTATACTGTATATATATATATATAATATACAGTATACTATATATATATATATAGAGATACTGTCGACAGACAGACAGACATATAGACAGACAGAGATAGATAGATAGACACACGAAGGTGTCGCCAAAATGGCCTCCTACATAATAACCGTCCAAGCCAACCGCTACTCGCCGTCTGTTGTGGGTTTTTATTCATTTAAAATCTTTTTTTAAAAGCTGACCACTTGCAAGAGGCGCCAGGGGCCATGATGCACGTGTGTATGTCCCCGTCAGGTTTGGGGGGCGTGGGACACGTGGACGCGTAGGACGTTGATCCAGGCTGCTGCACACACTTGCTCAGCGATAAGCGGGGAGACAGCCCTGCCACGGCACAACCAAATAATATCAGCAGACATATCTCACCGCACTGTCACGCACCAGCATGTTATGAAATATAGATATATATATATATATATATATATATATATATATATAACGTCAGCCTACAGTCGAGCTAGGTGCGCGTTGCGTGCATGTGTGTGCGTGCACGCGTATGTGCGCTCTTGTGTGTTTGTGTGCGGAGGAACGTGACAGCGGGAATCAGATAGCGCTGAATGCTTTCCTAGACTGGATTTAGAGGCTGTCGAGATATAAAAGAAAGGGTGGGATTGGGGGGATGAGGGAATGGAGAGATTGTCCCAGATTAAATCAATTTGCAGAGCTGGTCGCGGCTTCTGGTGCTAGCGGTGATAGCAGGAGGAGGAGGAGGAGGAGGAGGAGGAGGCATTGGGAAAACTTTCCTCCGTCCGTCCGTCCTTGTGTCTATCTAGCGCAAGTCGAAACGGATGACTTACAGACGCCGCCGATCTCGCGGAGAGACAAAAAAAAATAACAAACCTAAAAACAAATGCTAAACATAGCGTTGTGTGTTTGCGCGACCTTGCGGCACACACGTTGCATCGGCTCCGCCCCCCCCCCCGCCACACCCCCCTCCCGTCTCTCCACACCCCACTTCCACCCGTATTCCCATCTGGTAGGAGGCTGCAATTAAATCTCTTGGAAAACATTGTTCCGGTCACCTGGTGTCCGCTGAGCTGAATTCCCTCCATTATACCCCTTTTTTTTGCATAGCTGTTCATTCGATACGTTCATTCCAGTGTTAGCGCTACGATCTCTACCAGCGGGCTTGTCATGGTAGCATAGCCGTAGTCCCTTTTTCTTTGTAAATGTCACTTTTACAGTAACAAGCTACTTCTTCGCCACCAATTAGCGGTGCGGCACGTCCAAATGCTACACGGCTACTGCAATACGCGTCGCAAAATCAAAAGTGTAGCTGTAAAGGGTAGCTTAGCTTCGATAAGGGGGGGGGTAGGTAGCCCCCCCTCCCTGCTGTCTCGTACATCTCAACAGCTAAAGGTTGAGGCAGAAAACCAATGGGAGGTTCCTCCGGGATCTCCTGCTAACGATTCACGTGTACGCAACATTTCGACTCACTTCAGGCTGTGAAATGAAAGGGGATTAAAACATCCATGAGATAGATCATAGGTCATTCGACGTTATATTTAGCCGCGCAAATCGACACGCAAAAGCCAGAAAATATAGAATGCGGTTGATTGCCAAAGAGAGACACAGACTATGCCAGACACAGTTGTGTGTGTGTGTGTGTGTGTGTGTGTGTGTGTGTGTGCATTACTTTTCATCGTGTGGTGTGTCCGCTGGCCCCAGAGGCTCATGTCTGTAAGTATTCTTGGGTATTCTCAGATGTATGTGAAGGATTTATGTGACTCTACGGTCAAGCAGCCTGTAAAATGAGTCTGTTTCTGTTTTACTCCACAAGGCCAAAGCTCTCCACAGAAGACTTTTCCCCAAGACGTTGGTTGTCCTGTTGTCCTGCCCCCCCCCACCATTCCCTCCTCCTCCACCTCCTCCTTCTCCACCTCCTCGCACCACCCTTGGGGGCTGGAGAGATCCTGAAATAACGCGACCTGAATGTGCTCAGCGGGCGTCGGGACGGCGGATACAGTGGCGACCGACCCAGTGAGAGGAAAAAATCCCAAAAACGTAACGCTAAGCAGCTATGGCGACGCATTATCTCTCACGCACACACACACACACACGCACAAACACTCACACACACACACACATGTATGCATGCATGCGCCACAGCCACGAGGGCATCAGACGAGTGATCCATCCTCCCGCTTGTCTGAAATCAGGACATTGTCATCACCGTCAGGGTGATGGAGGACGGTGAGCGGGGCTCCAAGTCGGCGGTAGAATGCGGACACCCGGTGATGGATCTCCGGAAGATGAGATTTTGTGCGTCTGGCAGATGGCATCTCGTCTGCTAAATCACTGTGTACTATAGGAGGAGGATTATTGCACTTGTGATATTGTGTGTTTGTGCGCTAGTGACCGTGCGCGTCCGTGTGTGTGTGCGCTAGTGTCCGTGCACGTGTGTGTGTGTGTGCATGCGCGCTAGTGTCCGTGCACGTGTGTGTGTGCATGCGTGCTAGTGTCCGTGCACGTGTGTGTGTGCATGCGTGCTAGTGTCCATGCGCATCCGTGTGTGTGGGGTATGCACGCTAGTGTCTGTGCGCATCTGTGTGTGCGCGCGTGTATGCGTGTGTACATGCGAGGAGCAGACAGACACACATTGACTGCACTGGGCCGTGTGGTCTCCCGGCACAACCCTCCCATGCGTGGCGAAAGGTGCGACAACCTCCAACTCCGACCTCTCCACCCGACCGCTGTTATGTCATTACCAGCGGGAAGCGTGACGTGAGTGCGGCGGTGTGTGTGTGTGTGTGTGTGTGTGTGTGTTTGGCTGGCATGCTAGCGCGCTTCACGGTGCCGAGAATACAAAATCAAACACGGTGCAGGCTTACCCTTGTGTGTGTGTGTGTGTGTGTGTGTGTGTGTGTGTGTGCATGGGTCTGCAACATTCTCTGCATGGGTTCTGCTGCAGGCGCAGGGCTAAATTATACATGGATCAGTATAATCCTAAATACAGAGAGAGACCTAGAGACAGAGAGAGGAAAGAGACAGAAACAGAGAGACAGAGCAGAGAGAGAACAAGAGACACAGAGAGAGAGACAGAAACAGAGAGACAGAGAGACAGAGCAGAGAGAGACCAAGAGAGACAGAGACAGACCTAGAGACAGACAGAGAAAGGGAGAGGTTTTTGTCTTGGCTGTAACTACCTCACCAGCCCCTCTCCTCCACCTCCTCCTCCTCAGCATCTTGTTTGCTCTTAAACTCACCTGTTTAATCGGGATGTTTTCGATCTCCCAAATTGCACCCAACACTGATTGTAATCCCCCCCCCCCCCCCACAAGCCTTGGAACTAGACACTGGTTTAACATAGGGATTATTTTTGAAAGAAATCTTAAGAACCTGACTTTACCACTTTTAAGTAAGAGATGAAATAAGACGTACGAGTGTTGAGGTTGTTCCTGTTCCTTCGCTGTTATATTCTTCCATCAACACAACCTTGTAACATAAATGTCAAAAAATGAAAATAAATATGAAAGCAGCCAAAAAAAACCAACATGTTTTTTCGGTGGGTTCGCTGGCTTGTCGACTGCATCTCAGGTACTTTGCGTCGGCAGGCAGGCAGGCAGGCAGGCAGGCAGGCGCGCCTCCGACGGCGAGCTCCCTCAGTCAGTCAGTCAGTCAGTCGTCTACTGCCGCCGCCGCCGCCGTCGTCGTCGTCTTTTTGATGTTCAAAGACGCGCGCGGCAGACAGATGTGTGTTGTCTGTCACTTAATGAACACACGGCTGCCTGCGCTTTTATCTCGATGGAGAGGCTGCTGCCGACACCACCACTACCATCACCGGTGATGTTGTTGATCTTGAACCTTAAGATCTATAATCGAATAATAAAAAAAGAGAGATTTTGCCGTGTCTTTACCTTTGACATAGTATGGGATGGGATACTTTCCAAGGCATGAGTATAGCGTAGCATTAGCGGGGACGTGATTCACGTATTCATTGTTATTATTATTATAATGCCTGTGCGCCCAGACCCCTGCGACTGTCTGTCCCTGTATCCCATTGCCTGCCTGCAAAGACCGGCTGGGGCGTTCCTGTAATGGAGAAACCATGGCGGGAATCTCACACCCACACACACACACACACACACACACACACAGGTAGACACACATACACACACACACACACACACTATGACGACGGTTGCCAGGGGCATGCTTCTCACACTGTGCCTCTGCTTGGTTGCTGGGCGAGTACCAGTGAGAGGGGGGGGGGCTTCAGCGTGGATACATGCATAGCGTTTTTCCACCGCCTTCTAGTCTCGAGTCAGAGAGGATTATCCAGAAATAAAAGCAAAAACGCTACCTTGATGTAAATAACCCAAAAATCGCCCCCGGCGGCCAGTAATGGATGACTCCTGGCTAGAGAGGAGGGGTGGGGGGGGGTGGAGGGCTTCCTGATTAGCCTATTTGAGCTCTCAACCTCGGACCACCAGTGGCCCATTTCCTTTCATCCCCCGCGTAATGTGGCAACGTGTGTGTCCATCTCTGCAGCAGCAGTAGTAGCCGCAGCAGAGGCATCGTGTGCCACGAATCCAGCGGCCTTGAATAAATACCACTTTGATCTGCCCACAATGGAGGGAGTAGCTTCGGGATAATGAGGAGATCACCTCTCCAGCCCCCCCACCCCCCAAAACCCTCCTCCACCTCACCCCCTCCCCCCCCTTACGACATCCATGGGGCTCATCCATGGGGCTCATCCATGGGGCTCATCCATGGGGGAAAAAAATCCCTCTGACAGCATGAGAGAGAGAAAGAGAGAGACGGACACAGCACAGCCAATCGGGTGGAAGAGGAAGGTCTAAACATGAATCACTGCGCGCGGGAGGGGGGGGGGGCGCGGGGGGGGGGGGGTGGATGATGGCCGTGTTCAACATGGCCATCATCCGAACTAACGAACTAGCGCCGTTAGTTCGCTGATGATGGCCGTGTTCAACATGGCCACCATTATTCAGCGTTTATGCGACGTCGGCCATGACACGCGGACTCACACCGCTGCACTCTGTGCCGTCTACCGTGAGAGCGCCGCACTGGGAGGGGAGGATCGCGTGGGGGGTGGTGGGTGCACGGGCGGGTGGTGGTGTAGTTAATGTGGTGCGAAGGAAACCCCCCCGCGGCTCTGTTTTGATGAATGTGTTGACCCCGGCAAAAGGGATGCGCGCGGACGCTTGACTGCTAGCCCCACCGGGGAGCGGCCGCAGCGAACACTCCGCTGCTCAATAGTTAAAGAGTCGCCGGCCATCTTGCTCGCTGGCCGGGACCACGTGCGCTGCAATGCCTGTGCCCTGACCCTGAAGGATGGCATCCAGGATAGTGATGCCATCCTTGGGGGGCGGTGGGGAGAGCTTTGACAGCTGGCCGCTGGCCGGGAGCGTTCCCATGGCAATAAACAGCGTAGCGGCGAGGACAACGGTTAATGGTGATGGCATATTGTTTCTGTCTCGTCGAGATCAACTCCTCCAGAGAAAGAATTGAGCCTGAGACCCTGCAATTGCCCGACAGGTGTGAGAGAAGTGGAATGTATACACGATTCTTGTTCAGGTTTAGCTAGCATCGGAAATAAATGATGCTAACGTTTTGTATCCATTGGTAATACGGGTCTCATGGCACGTCTTCAAGGGGATAGATGTGTAACATTTGCTCTTATTTTCGTTCTGCGTTGACTTTTGTTTGTTGGATGAGGTCAGAATAAACAGTTTGTGATACTTTTGTTTGTTGTTTACGCATCAGCGCAACTCACAACTCTCACGGCAACCCAGAGGTTGAGTAACTGGCTAGTGTGTGTGTGTGTGTGCCAACAGTGGCACTGGTGGTGGGCGGTGATGATGATGATGAGGATGATGGTGTTGGCACCATGTGGGTGTGCTCACTTCATGGTTGTTTCCAAAACTTCACACACACACATGAGAGAGAGCAGACCGAGAGAGAGCGAGAGAGAGAGAGAGAGAGAGAGAAAGAGAGAGCAGAGACCAGACACCCACCTGCTGGGCATGTGACCCAGGCCGCTAATGAATAGTGGGCCAAAACACAGTCAATTAGCTGACGTTCTAATTAAGTCAGTCACTTATCGCGTAACCGCTACCATGGATGGACTGGCCTTCCGGTGCTACTGCTGCTGCTGTGAACCTATTGATACGTAGGCTTATTAAAGTGCATTATGGGTGATGACGGGTGTGGGGGAGGGAGGGGGGCACTTCTCCACTTACACGGAATCGCACGCAGATCCATTATTTGTATTTACTCTCATTGAAATGATGATTGCTATGATTATTTCCAGGCGGCAAACAAATGAAGACGAGGTTTTAAAAAAGGACAAAACCAATTCAAATTGGAAAAACGCATTCCTCGCGTGTGGTTTCCTTTATTTTGTTGGTTTTTTTGGGTGCGCTGCCCTTTGCCTGCTGCGTCGCTATGCTAAGCGGCACAGAGGGGTGGTGCCTTGTTAAGCGTGAGGAGTGAATAAAGAGAGTGTGTGTATGTGTTTGTGTGTGTGGGGGGGTATCAGAACGCATTCTAAATGGGAAGCAACAGGAAGCAAGGAGGTATGGTGCGACGGTGGAGAACCATACACCACGTATGGTTCTCCAAAAAGGAGGACGACGAAGAAAGGAAGGCAGCATCAAGGAGACGGCGGGGAAGAGGAGGAAAGGAACTAAAGAGGAAAAAGGAGGCGAGCGTGTCCTTACAGGTAAGATAAGAAAGAGCAGGGGGGCTGAATAGGGAGCATCACCGCCAACCAGGAGAGGATGACACATGGACCCGCTCCCTAGAGAGCGGGGGGGCCGGCGGGGCCTGGCAGCAGATTGACTGGTGTCTTCGGGCCCGTCATTCACAACGGAGTCGCCAGGACTCAACGCTGGCCGCTCTCCCGCTAAGACGCCGAAGGGGTGTGTGTGTGTGTGTGTGTGTGTGCAATATGGCGCCGTACAATGGGAGGTAATGGTGAGATTACGTGCCTCTGTGCCAGCAGAAGTGTGGCATTAGCGCGTGATGTTCAGTTGTGGGTCTCGTCGGTTTCCTCTTCACGGGTACGAGTCAAACAAGATGTCGGCCTAGCATCCATCGCTGGCGTAAAAAGAAAAGAAAACACAATCGTGGCCGTCGACTAAGCACGGGAATAAATGGCCATCTATTGATATGATCGGGGGTTGGCCTCTTTAATGTCGCCTATATACCTTTGACCCATAAGTCAGATAAGGCGTGATGCATTACTGCTCAGACTCCCCAGATCTTCCTTCATCTTGCTCATTGTAAGATTGGTTCCTACACGGTCCGGATGTACTGGTTATAATTACAGAGCGAGCGTTTTGCCTGCCGAGACAAACACCCTGACCGCGTCGAAGTATGACTCAACCGGATCCTTGCGCGCTGTCCGATGGTGCTAGCCAGCCAGAACCCGTCACAAACCGCTCTCGTAACGGCGGTGTTGCCATACGAGCCACTCGTGTGCCGATACTGGCCTCTAGTGGAAACGGGACAGTACTGCACCGCTATTTTACGTGGATCTCCATCACCATTGACGGGAAATGGCCTAGATTTTGTGCACAAAGTTAAGAAGTGTGTCCCTCGGCTGCGTGAAGAGAATCCCCAAACTTCGTGTGATGAATTCATACATCACCGCTAATAATTCCTTTGTGTCACAAACAAAAAACAAATGAGGGCCACAAATACCTCGCTGGAATTCAAAGCTACCATCTGCCTACCATCAGTGGCTTTAAGGTTTAAGTAGGTCTAAGTGGAAAATTGTCCAACAGAAATGTATGAGACGGTATTGCCATTAGTTTGAATAATTGCAATAATAATGTACATAATGTGAAAGTACTTCAGCTGATAGGCGTCTAGGGATTCACACTTCAAGCTCCCACTGAACACATCAAGGCACACACTTCTGCGAGCTGTGGGCACTCGTGGGGAACTGAGTGGTATACGGCACATGTAATTGAGGTTCATTGCTCATTGAAACATCTCTGGCAGTCACACGTTGATTAATTACATCGCATGTAAAGATCCTGCAAGCAGATGAAAACGGCTGGGGGGGGGGGGGGGGGGGGGGTGGTGGGCTCGCATCTCAATCGATTTGAATATTTTAATCTTACATTTGAAACAAGGACAACATTTCAACTGTCAAAAAGATAGTGCGAGCATCTGAATTACCATCTAGGAGTAGATTTTAGGGATGGATTATGTTTCTCTTCCTGTATCTCAGGACATCCATCCACAGCGACACGCCATAGCGTCGTCACGGCGCTAAACACAATACGACTATATATGCGACGCACGATGAAGCAGTTGTGCACGAATTAACATCCGCATCGTTTTTCATGAACAAAAACAAAAAAAAAAAGATATGCATTCATGACACTTGCGGGGAATGTACAGGCTCCTGTGTGTCAAACTACTTTCAATCAACATCAGTGTTTGCTGCCTTTTTTTTTTTTTTCCTCTCTCAATCTGCAGAGTATCTTCCACAGATGCTAAACCCTGTTTTGGAAATGAAATGGCTCTGCTCCAAAGCACCAGAGAATGATATGCACCAGTGTAGCCTGTGGGGGACTCGCGGGCGCGGAAACACTCAGTTGCCATTAGACAGAGACAATTGATCAAAACAGACTAATTATCGCGTGTGTTTTACATATATTCATTTCCGTATCAAATATTAATGAAAATAAATGTATTTGTTTTCCAAATGAGCGCGGGGGCTATCAAATATTTCAGACACACCTCATTAAAGATACAGCGCCGAGAGCGAGCATGCATTTTTAAAAACGCGATTCACGCTTCACAGCGGCCCCGTGGGGCTAGCTGCCTGTAAAGAGTGTGTGTGTGTGTGTGTGTGTGTGCGTGCGTGTGTGTGTGTGTGTTGAAAGCTGAAGCTTTGAGCGCGCGAGGCCTGTGGTTTCAGATCAAGACCTTGTGGTGTTGAAATACAATGTGAACCACGCCGCCGGCCTCTTCGCCGTTCGTTCCTCTCGACGCCGGGAGATGCGCATAACCGATTGCGCACAACGTTAGTTAACACATTGATGCGAGGCGACGGCGTGTGTAAACAGCCTGCTAACGAATAGCTCCGAGTACCAGCGAGGCTCCTGGAGAATGCAGACTGACAACACGTGGGTTACGCGTTCACAACACAAACAAACAAACTGGTATTATTAACTCAAGGCTGAACAACTCCCGCGCAACCTCCCAGCCAAACAGAACAAATCTATCTGTTTAAATCTTTTTTTCACTAGGCACCTGTTTCACAACATTACGATGACATAATAGTATGTATGATGGATCCACATTTACATTTAGGGCATTTGGCAGAAGCTTGTATCAAAAGCGACTTATAATAAGTACATAGAGATTTGTATGGCAATCCATGTGTGATGGATTGTGTTATAGCCTGGGCTATAGTACTTGATTACTATGTAGTCATTCAGCAGATGCTTGTATTCTCACAGACAATGGATTGTGAGGAGCGTTTAGGGCATCAAGCTCAAGAACAATACCTGAACAGTTGTGGACATTAGGGATCGCACCTGGGATCCTTTCAGCTCTATAGCTGCTACACCCCACCTATTGTCAGAACATCAGTGAGCTGATTCGTAGGTTTATTTCATCACTGTATCACTTGTATCATCACTTTATTTCATCACACGTGCTGTAAATATCAGTTTTGTTTTTGACTGTTGCCAACCAAAAGTCCTTACAAACAAGTCGTAAGAACATGATTAGCAGGACCTTTCCATTAACAAAACCCCCACAGTGAAGATCACAGGCACGCCAGATGGACATATATGATAAATGCATCAGAAACTCCCATAATCCCATAATAACCGTTATGATGATTGAGTCCAAACATTATGGCTTTTGTCTTTTTCATTTAATTTTTTTTCCCAAACCAGCAAGTCCCGAATTCCACATCAATGTGAGTTGATGTGAATTTTCATTGCTGGCTGACAGATGTGATTATGAAACCTCCTCGATGTCAGAAATTGTGGGTAATTGACCGCATCACTGAGGGGCTGAGAGAGCAAGAGAGCAAGAGAGAGCGAGAGAGAGAGAGAGAGAGAGAGAGATATGTGATGTGCCAGAAGTTGTTAGAAGAACTCCGGCCTACTCATCGCTCGGCTGTTGGCTGCGAGAATTAAATGATTTTCCCTCGGTGTGTAAATCTCACACCAGAGAACCCACACTGGCTTTCCGTGTTCTTGTATAAATCGTATCGTCTCCAAATCAATGTTCTACACGCAATGGATTATGCACTCCTAATTCAGTTATGTAGCTCCGCCAGATTTTCCTCTCCTGAGGCCAGTGGTATAAATCGACAATATGTCGTAGATTGTACATCTCAATGATCTTATGACTGTAATCTCTGGATCATAGAGACTAGAGGCTAGTTGATATGCTATAGGGCTGCCTACTATATACAAAACAAATAGCTCACGATACCGTTTCAGTGGTTTTAATGAATTCAGCCCAACATAACGTGGCTATTTAACACTTTAAGTGTCTCGCCCTTCATGTGCAGTGACCATAGACTTTATAAATGGGCTTGGACAGCTGTACGCGGTGACGTTTCAACGGCGTGACCGATCGGACGTAGAAAAAGTAACCTATAATAGCCACCAATAACCAGAGCGGTTATCGATGACATATTGATTCCACGGCACTGGTTGACTGGGGTATCCGCAAGTCAACATAAACGCACAATTAAGCGCGGCCATTGTGACTGATTTATACATTAGCCTCGCCTAGCATAACCGTACCATTCCAACCGTCTACCCTAGCATGGCTAGCCTACAACAGTAGTAGTAGTAGGTCACCACAAAGCAGGTGGCCGTTTATTATTCACAGTCATTTAGCCGGTTGACGTGGCGTTGAGTCACGACGACCATATAAGTCATGACTCCGGGCGGTGAGTCACCATCACCGTCATCATCATCTTCTTCTTCTCTTCTTCTTCTTCCCGGGCTTGGCTGGCCGCCTCTCGCCGCACGTGGGAGGCGAGGGTCCCGCCTGCTGCTGCTGCTGCTGCTGCTGTCCACGTGGTGGGCGGAGTCACCCGGAGAGGACAAACGACGCATGCGCAGGTAGTCTACCGACCTATGAATCGGTCGCTATTGATGAGAAAAACCGCGACGAGCATTAAACTAATTAAATAACGTAGTACGACGTATCCAGATTAATCCATTCACATTTTGCGAAAGGGAAGGCGGCGTTTGGATTATTATTATTATTTTTTTTTTTTCTTAATAGGACGACTGTATTAAAAGACGACAGAGGGCGCCCTATATCCACTTAAAAGCCAGGGCCATGGTTCACGATACGTCACGGGTTGCAGATTAACTACGTCTATATCTTTAATGTACGTTTTTAGTGATCAAATCTAAATGGATCAAATACCTTTGAACACGCCTACTAGCAAGTACACATCTTACTCGTAGAGATGTTCACATCATCGAAACCTATGGGGCTCTTAAATATCATCCATTTGCCCACAGCAATTATATTCCAATATTTTACCAGTGTCTATAAAATGTAGTTGTGGGACAAGTGGCTTTGAGTTTAACAAAATAGATTCATTAGATAGTAACCATTTTGTTACCAGTATAATGAATACATTCTAAATATAAATCTCACTAATAAAATAGCCAATGTTGACTTTGCAACTAGTTTGTAAACCTTTACAGGTTGTCCCTTTTGAACTGGCATCTGCATAAGAAACACTGTTCTCCTTCAAACACAAATGCATGTTCTAAAAACAAAATATTTTCAGCAAAGTTGCCGAAAAGCAAACGATAAGTTATGAAAACAATGGTGGGACTTTTTTTTTTTTTTATTTCAATTTATTATCTTTTAAGAACCAATATGAATTGGGGATGTCTTCGAAATGGGTACAAAGATAAAACAAAATGACCATTTTCTTTCTTTACCACCTCCTTTCCTTCAGAGTAAGGGTTAACTGTTGGATATAGGCTATCCTGTACTTAATGCTGCCATGTCGAGGGAAGTCCCTTTGTAAACCCATTTAAAAGGAGAAGCAACCCGAGCAGATGGGGGTAAGTGGTGCTGAGCGGGGGGGGAGGGAGGGGAGGGGCAAAGTACCGGTTGTAAGAATCACCAAGTGTCTTCATGTGGGTTCAACTGGTCCATGTGAGTATGTGTGCATGCATTTCGGACTGCCGGCAACATCTGGTGGTCTTTTTCTGAGGTGGACTGTTTATTGCACTCCCGTGAGATTAAAAAGTGAAAAATAAAACATGGCTCTAGAGGAAGAAGAAAGAAAAAAAAAAAAAAAAGAAAAAAAAAAATACAATGAATAACAGAGTGTCCTTACCCCAGTCAAACTCTAGTCTGCCATACTAATCAAAGCCAGTGAATAAATACAGTGGACACATTTAAAACTTAAAGTAAAACCCCTAAACTGAAACCGAGTGATCGAGTGAGGCCGAGGAGAACATTACTGCATTGTCAGTTGATTTTCTTTTGTGTGCAGAAATAACACAAATACCAAACTGTTATATTTTGTGCTAAATGTTTAAAAATATTTCAAGAAGGTGTGTACCCATGGGCCAGTCATCGCAGTTGTTGGAATTTTAAAAATTAATTGTACATTTGCTTACAACACCATTGTAAAAGTTGTGAACGTGAGGGTTATGAAGAAAATTACAATAAACACAAATATAAAAAAAATCCCATGATTAAACCTTAAAAAAATGCAAAAAGAAAATCTGAATGAAACTTAAACAATTTGTGGCCCCTGTTTGAGTGCTAGAAACCGGGAGGCGGGCCCATCTGTGTGCTTTGACCTTTGACCTTCTCATTCATTGGTTCGGCTGGTGGATCTCTGCATCGGTATTCATTCATTCGATGATCACTCGCTCGCTTCCGTGATCGATTTAACCATGAGACTCCGTAATAAATCATCACAATAATTACCAATAGAGCTTTCTCTTAAAATTTTATCTCCCCCTCGTTGGAATCGTTTTCCCCCCCACTAGCTGTGCGCGTGGCGCTGTGCGTGACACAGACGGAGCCTACTGCACACAGCAGTTGCCGTTGGCCTCCTTGAACCGCAGACGCATCTTAGGCCTGTATTTCTCGAGGTAAAGAAGCTGTTTGGAATTGAAGGCTCCACGTCTCTTCCTATAGGACGGTGAGAGGAGAGAAAGGGGAGAAAGAAGGACAATGAGAGAATGAGAGAAAGGGAAAGAAAGACTAGATTAAACCTCACCCGGTGGTATAGCAGCGGCCACTGAAAAGTGCCACCGGCCTTGCAACAGTCATTTTGTTTGCGGTGACCATACTTACTGCCTTATGAATTGCACCGCATCCTCATACTTCATCCCACACTCAATGAGGGCTAGGGCCACCAAGACTGGAGCTCTGCACACAGACACACACACACATGCGCGCACACACACACACACACACACACACACACACACATACATACACACACACGTAAGTCAAACAGCTGGAATTTAGGAGGGCAGCATTGGTGGGTGATGAGTAAAGAATGAGGCAACGAGAGTGAGAGCGCAAGAGGTGCAGAAGGGTGAAATGCCAGTGTTCACATGGTAGTTGTAAGGAGACAGACAGGGGCAAGAAAGAAAGAAAAAGAAAGTGAGGGAGAGGGGGCGAGCGGGTAGGGGTGGAGGGTAGGTAAATCAACCTGGGAAATGAGCCTGGGAAATCAGCAGGGGCGTGCATGAGTTGACCGCTGCACTGCTGGGCGGCTGAACCCACACCCCGGGCCCCGCTCGCACACACGGGAACCAGCGATAAGTTACAGTAAGAAAACTTTCTCACCAAAATGAGGTGGAGGAGGTGAGAGAGAGAGACAGAGCGAGCGAGAGAGCAAGAGAAAAAGGGGTGGGTTCTCATTTCAGTGCTGACAGAGCACACACACACACACACCGCCAGCGCATGCATGGGGGCCAGTGTGTGAGAAAGAAGACGCATGCATGAGAAAGCGCATGTCCAAAAGGAAGGCTGGCCTGGGGGTGGGAATAGTGGACAAACAACAATGACAGAAATGGCAGGCACAGCCATCGATACTCAAGCCTGAGGAGAATGCAGGCAGGCAGGCTGGCGTGGAGAAGAAAACATCTAAAAGACACTGTGTGCAGGAGACGTGCAGATTCACGTGTTGTGAGAGTTTGCGTGCGAATTGAAGACATGAATGCGGCCGCTCCAGTGTGACCAGCATTCGAACAGACAACACCGTGCACAACATGTCTGCACAATGCATTAGCCTGTGACCGCCAAATGTTTGTGATGTTTGTGGCATTAGGTCGGACGGTATTGGTAGATGTATCCGTTCTGAATTTGAAATCATGTCCTCAATCTACAGGAATAGGATGGCAATGTCAACCTATGATATACATTTTTCCTCCCAGCTTATCTTCCAGAGTTTGATGTTCCAACACAAATAAGAGTTAAAACTGCCAACGGTTGCCTAGGTCTGCTGCAAATCCAGCAGTTTGTGCAGCAAATTGAAGGTGAAAAAAACCTAAAACTAAAATTGGAACGATAAACTCATTTCCCTTTGGTCACAAGTAAGCAATAAGTGACAAGCATTCGGCAGAACTTGCATTCTGTTCAAACCCACAGTCACCAGACAGTCAAACCTCCAAGAAGATGACTAATCCGGCTGATGACCCGATTTGGAAGAGCCATGCTCACCACGCCGTCAGGTGAATAGGAGCGGTCTAAGCCCTGAAAGCAGGAATGAATCACCTGTCGCTAATAAAGCATGACACACACTCTTGCCAGTTCCCGCAGACACTAGTCTGAGCCCACAGACAGGCTAATGAAGCCAAGGAGAGCCTGGTAGGAGTGGAGATGGTGGCACGTGTGCTCAAGAAGAAGGATTAAAATAATCGCCTACGGGCGCTTCTCAAATAAATGGATCAATGCCTTTGCAGAGCTTAGTCCTTGTTGGACTTGGCAACTGTTTAGGGCTGGGGTGGCTCCACAAAATTAATCAACACACACATTAGCCTCTAGACGAAGATTATTTTATACAAATGTACAAGGCGGCTAATATTTTTATGCCAATGCTACAGCAGGGCACACGATAACACTTGGGCTTAACATAATCGTCTCGGTGGCCTCCCGTGCTCCCCCCCCCCACAACAAGCCAAGCGATCAAGCAAACAAAGTGAAGGGTAGAATGACTGCTGAGGAATACATTTAAATTGGCCAGCAAGGCGGCATGGTACAGTATAGACAGGCCAGGGCCGCGGGCATTAAGCCGCCACTCACCGTCCTAGCCCAGCCACACAGTGTACAGCGATGCAGCAGCCAGGCTCCTCGCGGAACTTGGTCTTTAGCAGGTTGAGCCAGTCGTCCACAATCTGGGTGGGAGGCGGCGCGCCATCATCAAATGGCCAGTCCTGCACAGGGAGAAATAGTCGGGACTGAAACTCACCTCGACCACCGTCCTTGCTTGCGCTAGTGGCCTGCGTCTGTGACCCAGTTTCTGTGGAACTTGGGCACTGCTGATCATCATGTGAAATTCTGAGCGAGCATTAGCATGGACTAACGCAGTGGTTCTCAAACTACTTTCTTTTACTAATGTACCAGCCAAGTACCCATTTAATGTTCAAGTAATATGCCATTATTGGAGAGATTTGCCGAACTTGTTACCAAAATGTCGTATTAAATTGTTCATTTTCTTAAGGTGGAATTATTAAATTAATAATTGAATGTGGGTTCATATTACGAATAACCTCTGCAATA
Organism: Coryphaenoides rupestris; assembly: GCA_002895965.2. Classification (NCBI taxonomy): domain Eukaryota; kingdom Metazoa; phylum Chordata; class Actinopteri; order Gadiformes; family Macrouridae; genus Coryphaenoides; species Coryphaenoides rupestris. Next base: position 62,303 of record PIJE02001678.1, read on the forward strand.
CTTCAAAGTACGCCTAGGGGCACACGTACCCCAAATTTGAGAAACACTGTACAAAAAGGCACGCGTGTTCATTCTTTACCAGGACTTGGATCCCCTCTTTCTCGACCGGAGCCTTGTCATAGGTGGCGTCGCATACTCTCACCAGAGTGTTCACTTCAAACTTCTTCAGCTCCTGGGAAAGACACGAGAGAGAGAGAGAGAGTGTGTGAGAGAGCGTGAGACAATAACCAAGTGGCAAGTGGTGTTCCAAACACATGAGAAGGGGTGAGCGAGGAGCAGGGCCGTACCTCTGTGAACTTGTTGAGGGTGGCGTTGGTGGGGTTGTGGGTGATGAGGAACCTCATGCACTCAAAGGTGAGCTCAACTGCGGCGGGGCGATTCATGTTGGCGAGACGGCTTAGAAAACAATTACAATACAATACTCTTTACAAAAACGAAGGTGACTTTTTGGCTCAGATGTCAGCAAGGACTTCCTAGTGGGTTTCTGTACGCTAGTTTCTTTTTAAAAATAAGTTAAAAAAGTGTGGATGTGGGGTGGAGGAAAAATGAGGTGAGGACGAGAACAGGTGAACAACTACAGGATGATGTACAAAGGCAGTAGAGACAAAATGGATGAACTAGTCCACAGTGGGGTGTTGCTTGTACAAAATGAAAAAAAAAATTAAATAAAAAAAAAATGACGGGGGAGACTATCCAGGAGTCATCCAATCAGTTTACCCCATTCAGGAGAGTTGTTTGTGATTGGCTGTTTGAGAAGAAAGCAGAACGCAAAGGTTTCTCTTAATGGCTGGGATAGAGCAGGGCAGTCTGGCCAAGGACTACGCGGTAACCCAGTGGGTCTTTGGAAGAGTCAGGGGTTCCCAGTGTGCTGGCAGTCAGGGTGGCTTCTGGGTAGCGTAGTCCCTTGGGGGGCGGCCGATTCACTTGTCCACGAAGGAGAGGTGCTGAGCCTGGCAGAATTCTCCGCTGACACTCACAAACGCCATAAAGGTACGGCCCAAATCAACACAGAAACACTGCAAAAGACAGAGAAAGACAGCGTTACAAAATACAATTTCTAAGCACAATGTTATTACTGTTTTTCTTGAATAGTACAGTTCAGTACAGGGACTTTGAACGTTTATAGTGTGATTGTTAATTGGCACCATTCCAATGATACCCAAGACAATTATTAGCTAAATGAGTGGAACAAAGTCCTTTGTTAACAAAACAAAAGGACTCTTTATTGGATGGAGCTCCCCAGAGTTGTTAAATAAACCTCATAAAATGTGGAAAGGCCTACATTTAGTTTAAAATAACCAGACCTACAGCTGCAGAGTGAACGGCCACACAGATCCGCCTTGTGCAAAACAGACCGTGAGTTTAGGCTAATTTAGTGGCGTCTTTTTCAAGCTTCGAAAACAGACGGCAATTTCACACGTGACCCCTGTACAGAGCACACTGTGGCGTGACAACACTCACCAGGTTACATCACCCCGTCAAAGCACCCACTGTCACCAAAATGGAGACAAGCAAGCAAAAAGAAGGGGAGAAAAATGAAAAGCCCTCACAGACACACAAACAGGCCTTAGAAATCCTGTAATGTCTGGTCTAGAAACCAGCCGGAGAGCAGTCAGCCAGCCTGGGCCAAGAGTCTGCCACAGTCTGAACCCAGCCGCCGCAAACTGGCTGGAACCATCTCAAGGCAGCGCGGGAGGGAGGGAGAGAGCGTGGGTGTGTGTGTGTGTGTGTGCATGTGTAGGTGCGTGTAGGTGAGTGTGTGTAGGTGCGCGCGTATGTTCATGTGTAGTTGTGTGCATATTTGCGTTTGTGTCTAGTTATATGTGTGTGTCCGGGGGGGGGGGGGGGGGAGCAAAGTGGAGGATTTGCTATCACTAGGACAACACATGCAAGGTAGTAGACGGGATGAGGGGGGTGGGGGGGGTTGAGGTGAGGGGTGGGGGTGGGATGAATGAGTGGAGTGAAATGGCTTGGACTTTAGCACTGCGTCACAGCCAGTAGTCACAAGTTGAGGATTACGTGGTGGGCATGGCTTCAAAGCATTTCAAAGTCTCACGCTCCACACTTTCACCTCTTTGAAAACGTTGAATCCAACAGCCCTCCACATCGTCGCTGCGCACAATCACCGTTTCTCCACCCCCCCCCCCCCGCAGACTTTCAAACGCGATATTCCCCTTTAATTTAGTTCCCGCAACACCATGAGCTTTCTCAGACCAGGCCGGATCAACAGGGGGCCCGGCTTCTAACGCGGCAGCCATCTTGATTTTACATCGCCCCACCCCCCCGAGTCACTCGCCGCCGCGCTCTTGTTTGCAACAAGTGCAAAACTCTGAGCGTTTGAGAAGGGCATCTCACTTAGTCACGAATCAAAGCTGCTCTTTGGTTCAAACCGGAGGAGAGAAGGAATGAAAAAAGCCATCTCTCGCTTCTCTCTTCGTGCGCAATTGTAACTTAATTCTCCTGTGGGCGACCAAAGACAAGACTCATGAAAAAGGGAAGCGTCACCCCACTCTGCTCTCTCGCACCATCCCTCCCTGCTTTCTTTGCTCTCTCGCTCGGTCTTTCATGGCGGCTGTCGACAGCTGTCGATGCCACGCGCTACAGCGGCGCGGGACTGGAGCCGCGTGAGGAGTCTCCCTTTAATTAGTATGCAGGGCTGTGATGGCATGTACACAATGTGTGTGACACACACACACACACACACACACACACACACACACACACACACACACACACACACACACACACACACACACACACACACACACACACACACACACACACACACACACACACACACACACACACACACACACACACACACACACACACACCTTGAAGCTTCCAATAGCTAGGAGGGGGAGGGAGAAAGAAAAAGAACAAGAGACATTAAAAGGGCCAGCCATTCTCAAGAGGTGCGCCTCTGGCCTCTGATCTCATCCTCCAGGCAGAGAGAGGAGGGAGAAGAGAGGGGGGAGGAGAAGGAGAGAGGGAAAGGGGAGGGAGAGAGAAGGGAGGGTGCGTCAACAGGTGCCATTCACTTGTGGATCGTCACCAGGAGACGCCGCTGCACAGCGCGGCAACGACACCAACAACAACACAAAAGCCCCAGAAGCCAATCCCAGGACGCGTCCCACAATGACAGCTTGAACGACCAGATAACAACAAGCAAGTAACCGAGGCGGAGCCCGCAGTCTGGATCCAGTGACAAGTCATAAGCAAGATAATACTACAGTAAGATGAAAGGGTGGGGGAGGGGGGGGACATTATGGTTTCTCTTTTTTTTTCCTTTCATAAACGCGTATCAGCTGACATTTGCAGAGAGGTTATAGCCCAGTGCCAGACCCATCGTCCACCTGTGGATAAGCTGCATTAGCATGACTAAACGTGCAGTCAGCACAAAGCAGCGCTATTGCACCACCAGGTCTGTGGGCCTTGTATCTGCTGCAAATGGCTTGAGCTCTGTGGCACAACTTCCCAAAATTTTGTGACATTTTCTTGCATAGTCGATAACCAATGTGCGTGTGTGTGTGTGCGCGTGCGTGCGTGTGTGTCTCTTGCTATTGACACTGACACTCGCAACAGCACAGCAAGTGAGATTGTGGCGAGGGTGAAATGGGGAACCATGACGCAGGTCGGGGGCTATCGGCCACAAGTTGGGTGGACTGTGGTAAATGGCAGCTGGGGCCCGCTGCCAACTTCCTCCTTCGCTGTCGGGAACGCAAATCATGCAAATGATCCAACTGACACAATGCACTCTCAAAATGCCAAAATGAACAGAGCACGGCGGACATCAAGTGGGCGAGGCCGTTGAGCACATACAGTAAGATTGCACAAACTCCTGCGCAGGAAATTCAGCACACACACACACACAAATAAAGGCCTTGCAATAAAAAGTCTGTGGCCTTCAGTGTGATAACCTGATCACGCAAATCTCGTGTACAGTACTTTCGGTGCGTTACGTGCTCAACACAATGTTGCCTTGGACCAAGTACAGCGCTTTTGACTTTTGGCGTGCCCGTGAGAATGCCGCGCAGAAACGTGCATCGTGCTTCTGTACTTGTTCTGTGTCCGCCACAATGTTACTTAAGGGCAGGCTGAAAAAAGCATGCCACGACTGAACACGCACACACACACACACACACACACGCACACGCACACACGCAGATGCAGACAGACACAGACCGTTTGAGAAACTCCCAGGGAAACACCACGTACACCAAGACAGGCAAACGATAGTCGACTGGATGTACCCTTGAGATTCTAAGAAACGACAACTTGCGTTGCATAAAGCCGTGTGTGTGTTCTAAACTGGGAGAAAGGTCAGTAAGTGAGCGTGGAGGCCTCAGCAGCGGCCCAGAGAGAGTTCCCTTGACGCCCGGCTCCTCGTCACGTGTTCCCCTGGCGAGGAGCTGCAAGAGTGGGGAGAAGGGGGAGGGCGGGGGCGTGAGAGCAGGCCCCAATCAGCTGGCCCCTCGCAGAACGAACACACACACACACACACACACACACACACACACACACACACACACACACACACACACACACACACACACACACACACACACACACACACACACACACACACACACACACACACACACACACACACACACACACACACACAGCTCCTTTATGTTTTCATGAAAATGAAAAACTGTTTGTTTACCCGGTTCCTAAATAATGGCCAACTGTTGAATTAGTCCTCCACAAAATAGGGGGCAGTATGTTCCCAGAAAGTTGCTGTCCACCTCTATCCTATCAAACACGGAAATGCACAGTCCCGACTGAATGTGATGATTAGTGTATACAGTGATTCCATGTCAAAAAGTGTCAAAGTATGTATCACAACACTGTATGGGCCGGCTGTAGCCAACGACACTGTATGGGCCGGCTGTAGCCAACGACACTTTATGGGCCGGCTGTAGCCAACGACACTGTATGGGCCGGCTGTAGCCAACGACACTGTATGGGCCGGCTGTAGCCAACGACACTGTATGGGCCGGCTGTAGCCAACGACACTGTATGCTCCGGCTGTAGCCAACGACACTGTATGGTCCGGTAGTAGCCGGCCTCGCTGCCAACTTCAGGAGACATCTCTGTGCAACACTATGCATCGATGCTTTTGACATCATCAAAACGCATTTCTTCACATCCTGTTGATAATTGTAGTTAACTTTTTAATGTTTTTAACTAATAATCATGCACGTTGCACCTTTAAAAACATGTGTAACAGTGACATCCGAAATATGATGGTTTGTCAAAGCAATAACTCTTAAAAGTTTATATTTGTTGCCACTCCGGGGGTTTGTTGATGTGGTTGAGGTTAAGTGCCTCGCAATAACAACAGGTAAAGAGATTGTCAAGCATTGAAATCGTGGGCCAGGAAACTCAAGTGTTTTTGATTGCTCCAGGCAGTGGCAACCAGCGCTAAAGCCTGCGCGTAAACAACATATTTTAAGCCACAGTTAAATCCGACGGCAGTGGCCTTATGAGAGAATGGGAGATGTGAAGGAGCAGAGGCAGGGAACCAGAAGGGGATAAGAAATCTGGGCATCTCAGAACAAAAAGGACAGAGGAATACAAACATGTGATAAGAGTTGAGAAAAGGAGGCAGAGAGCATTAAAAGTTGGCAGCCGGGCGAGCCAGACAATGACTCACCATTTCAAAATGATTGCGACAATCAGGAGGACAGAGCTCTCAAAGACCCAAAAATACCTAAAACGCATGATGATACTGAGAGTGGCATTAGCTCATGACTGGCTTTAGACTAATTGCAGGAAGTATAAAATACAAAAGTAATACCACAGGTGACTGAATAGAAAGTATCCTCTATATAGAACCTCTGTGTAGAACAGAAGCAACAGTATTATGAAACCGTGTATTGTGTGCACCTATGCAATTTGTTACGTTATTGCGGCATTGGTGTTGGAATTAATGCACCAGAGCCCTAATGGAATTACTGATCACATAGAAACCTCTCCCTGACTGCGCACATCAGCACTGTATGCACATTCACATAGTCAACCTCACACACACACACACACACACACACACAGAATAAAAAAATCTCTAAACTCTACAATCTCATGTGGCATCCACATTAATGAAGCACATTTTGATTTCCATTGCAAAGCACAGAACTCAAAAGTTCAGCAATCACTAATGACTAAAATCAACAAAAGTTGACAGAATAACTCCATAAAAAGTTAAAACAGCTTCAACAAAGAATGAAACACCCTTTTCTATGCAAGCACACGCTCGTTGAAGGTCTGTTTGGCAGCGAGGGATAAATAATTACGAAACTACATTGAAGCTGAGGAAAAAAGGCTATAAGAATGACCATAGAGCCATTATAACGATTACCAGTGCAAGCCATTGTGTCGTAATGTGTTTCAGCAGTCATAAACCCAATGTGGTTCAAATTCATGTGGACACCGACACTGATAGCTGTTAGCGGCTACCATAATGAACAGCTAGAATCCCCAATATGAACACGAGTCTGGCACCGTTGTGTCATTACGAGCAGTCACACCAGCGGAATGGACCTCCGTAGTGTCCGAGGAGACTAACCCAAGGTTGGGGGGGGAAAATAGCTGTTCTACTGACTACCTCTGTTCTTATACTATAGCATGGGAATAGAGGCAAGCAGCGCCGGCCAAACACAAACCCAGCGAATGAGGCCGTAGATCTAGCAGTGGAGTGAGTCAAGAAACAGAGAGAGAGAGCCAGGGGGGGTCCGAGCCAAATGTCAGCGTCTTGTGGCCTCCATAGGGCCGCTAAATAGCTCACAGATAATGAATACGCATGAAAACTGCCACGGGGGACAGGAAGTGAGACGCACGCAGAAACCGACGAGCGCGCCGCCATTTAAGAAAAAAACTGGAGGAACACAAGCGGAGAGACGGAAGGCGACGGACACCGCCAGAAGGCCGATCGCAAGCAACACAAACACAATGGCAAAGGCGTGGGTTGGCGCTTCCAAAGTTTGGCACTTGGCGGTGGCTCTCGGAACATCAATGAGGCGGCGATGTAGAACCGTGTAGCACTGTGTGTGTCGTCAACACACTCCAGGAAAGACACTAAATAAACTAGCACCTTTGAGTGAAGATATTTGTAATCGTTCGAGTTTGTTGACAGACTTGTGAGCAACACATGACTCCACACCATTTGTCGTCGCTTCGAGGGAAGAGAGACCGAAGAGAGTCCCCGATGAAAAGGGTTCTTAGAAAAACGACAGATTAGAGGACAACAAAAAGCCAGCATTGTTTTTTTTTGTATTCACCGAGGAGACGGGTGAGGCACAAGCATGAGAGTGAAGTGCTTCAGAGAAAGCCGCCACACACACACACACACACACACCCACCCCCACCACCACCACCCGGTCTCCAGCTGGCGTCCCCGCTGTGACGTCAATACCGTTGGAACCCCCCCGCCCGTCTCCGTTCAACACAGGAGCAACGGCGCCACGTCAGACGGGATGAAGCCGATACGTTTCGTCAAACACTCACTCACGGAAAAGGGTTTCCAAATGCAACAGGCAACAAAAAGAAGAAGAAGAAGAAGAAGAAGAAGAAGAGAGAAACACCCACAAGCCACAAACTTGTCGTGTTCACAACAAACCCCTGACTAATGGCGTCAGCTCACAAGCAAGTCGCCCACGCTACTTCAGAAGTCACCACTGCCGAGCGGAGCCTTCACTCTTCATCACATAGCAGCCTCCTGGTCTTACCCTCCGCCATCCAGCGCTGGAGAAAAGAACACAAAGACCCATCCGAGTGCAGGCATGTTCAGACATGACCCGGAGTGTGGAGGCACAGGGACGGTGTGTGACACACACACACACACACACACACACACACACACACACACACACACACACACACACACACACACACACACACACACACACACACACACACACACACACACACACACACACACACACACACACACACACACACACACACACACACACACACACACACACACACACACCTGGGGTGCTTTGAGTCAGAGGAGGTGCCTTTACACTTTGTTTACTAAATTCCAAGCGAGCAGGCGATACTGGGAACGGCTCCTCGAACTCCTGCTGGAGGAGTTCTTAGAAGCTCTCTAGTCATTGGTGAGACACGGTTCTTGACAACAGGTGTGACTTCATCCGCTCTTTTCAAAAGAAGGGAAAAAAATGTACATTTAAATAATCCTTTGTCGGGCACATCGCGGAAGCCATGTGCCGAGGTTCAGCGATATGCTGCGTCAATTAAAGTTTTCCCCCGCACTCTATATGGATCCATGCATGCATACGCACACAAAAGAGGCACTGTAGCGTCGAGTCTTATGAGCTCCACTGTAAAAATATAACACGCAGCCCACATAATTGGATGCCATTCGCAGAGTCGCGCGTCTGTGTTTACCTGCAACAAGGTGGAACCGTAGGTTCCGACTGTCTGACTCAGGCTTGTGGCAGTTACTGTGGAATAATAAAAGCGCTGCGTTTTCACATGTATATTTGTCCAAGTCCTCGAAAGATGTAACAAAAACACCCAGTCTGTGTCGTTAGAAGTGCAAAAAAACAGGCGATGGATCAACCATAGCTCTCTCATTGGTAGAAATGAGGAAGGGAGAAGACACACTAGGCCTGTCAGCCTAGAGTTTAAGCAAGATGATCTATTAACAAGCCACTGGCCATTTGCTTTTTCAAGGGAGAATAATTACAAATGCTAATTTAATGAGTTTAATGTAAAGCTCTGGGCAATAACCGACAAAAACATTTCATTTGGATCAGCGCAAAAACAGGCACAACTGTCACGTATAAAGCCCTCTGCATAGCACGGAATAATTGGCTTCTACAATATCACGTGTCTACTGTGCAAAACATGCGTTAAGGGGTACTTAAACCTGCCTCGTACGGACACCCTCAAATGACATTTGTCGATGCTACAACCCCACATGTATGTACCGCTGCCGAATTCCTGAGGGCCGTCAGTCAGCAATCCAAAGCATTCCACAGTTACCCACAAAACCATCGTACCATTTCACGATGTACCATCCGATATAGCGGCGTTGCGCGTCACGTGCGTCATAAAACACAGGACGTCTGACTAAACACGAGGCACCATGGGGTTTGCAGTAATTGCAAGCGAGCGAGTGAAGCCTACAATTTACATGCTTCCTTGACACGCTTGGAAACCTGTTCACTGTTCAACACAAACAAATGCCGTGGGCTACCTTGCGCCCAGGTCAACAGAGGAGCTTCAGTTTGCTTAGGATTTGGCTCGACGTCAACACGGAGGAGGCCTGGAGAGGACGGTGAAAGAAGGAAAAAAACGGCAATCTTTTGAGAGTATCGCGACACGCCACGAGCACACGGGCAGAGCGCACTTATCACGCCGCTCCGCAGATACGGAGTGAGCAAAGATAAAGAGTGTGATGATCAAAGGCCTGGGCCGGCGCTTATGGGGAGGCCACGGGTGACGTGACATGGGGCAATCTGTCTGGACGGCGGCTGGAGGAGTCTAGGGTTGTGTTCTTGAAGAACGAGGAGAAAAGCCATTATCTCTGGACAAAGACCTTCGAAAATCTAATTGATCGGAGGATGTTTCTCGATTTTCCTCGACACAAGCGGGTTGGACACCGCGACGGTTGTTTGATGACATATTTGAGAAAAAGGTGGGAGGCCTTGTAGTATCCGATAGAGCCGCGCACTCGTACACATAATGGAATTAGCTGCGGCGGTTTTTTGTTTTTCCCTTTTTTGCCGGGCATAAAAATAAATGTACAACTAGACATGTAATTGTGTATAAAAACACAACGTTCTTCCAAAGTGTAGCCACTTTATCGTTCCTTACACCAAAATAAAAATAAACCTTCCAGATTTTCTGAGGGTAGGCCATGGACTTCCCTAGTGTCCCTAGTGGCCTTTGGTGTCCCCCTCACCACAATCCAAATATTCTGTGGGAACTAGTAGGTTATAAAGACGCCCCGCCCCAAAAAAATGCTTTCACAAAACACCAGACACCACAACACATGTGATGGGCAAGGGGGGGGCGGGGGGTCAAATGAGATTTCAATCTAAATGCAAAGAATGCCATTTGATTAAATTCAAAAATAAATGAGGAATTTGCATTAAAATCCTGCAGAGAAGCAGCAGGTGGGGACAAAGGAATCGTTGTGGGGAAGGGGGGGGGAAAACTCCCGAGGAGTTTGATGATTCACATGTGTGACTGACTGGGCAACTGAAAACATTGTCACCGGTTCTAATGGATCACTGAACGTAGGCGAGTGTCCGCCCGGAAGAAACGGCAATGGGATGCTCATGTACATGTTGCAGCCACACAAAAACAAACAGACAAAGACTTTGAATCTAATCCTTTCTACATTTGGTCAATTATGGGTCATATTCCACATCTCTTTACACTGTAATTGTATCATACACTTCATTGCCATTTGCCACGTGCAACGTCATGGTGAGAACACAGATGTGATATCGACTGTTGATTCCCCTTGAGATTCTCAGAGAAGCCAAATATAGTCTAAATTTTGGTTCCTTATTACCATAACAAGGTCCACAAACACACCATTTTCCTTGTCTCAAACATCTCCATATCAACTCCAGCTGAGAGACCAATTACGGACTTATGGTGGCAGTGAGCTCTTTAATTGGATATCAATTGGATATTGAAGCGTTCACATTTGTATTGTCAGCTGTCCTGTCCACTGTGCTCAGCTCACTTGAGACATATTTGAATGGAAGATGAGAACATGCACTTACACTGTGAACCAATTATCCCAGGTCCTTTTTCAAACTCCTCAGAGGGATAACACTGTAAAACAGGATTTGAATAAATAAATAGGCCGAGTCAAATGCCTAAAGGAATCCATATAATCTTTCGAACCTTCTCAAAACTGCACCTATTAACATGCCAATTTTAAACGTCATACCCCGTTACATTCTCCGGGGACAACTAATCCAGGGTAAGCGGCTTGGTTTGTGTGCAATGACATGCATAAAAGCCATATGAAATATGTATTGGTAGCGATATCAGCAGGAGACTCCAACCAACAATAAAAATAGACGGCGGATAGCCAGCTCCTGCCAAGACCGTAAACAGAACAATGTCTGCTCTAGTTCCTGCAGAGAGGAATCAATCGCTTGGCATTTCAGAGAGAGACCATGGCATCCGACAACATCAGGGGAATGACTGTTGCCATACCTACAAACATCTCAGGGGTAGCAACAAGTGCTCCTGCAGGGCCCGTGTGTCCCTTATGAGATGATCGGTGGGGGGGGGGGGGGGAGGAAGCAATGGTGCTCCTGTAAAAATATTGACAGAGTCAAGCTGAGGAAACTCTAGGAGTAGAGCTTAGCTCGGGCTCAAAAGAATCACGACCGACCCTAGCCAAGCCCATTCTGTCTGAGCCCGGGCACGAGCCCGCGCTCATGGGCTGAACATTTTTATTTTCTTAGCAATTTGGCCGCGAAAACACTTGCATTTCAAATCGTAACCTTTGACGGACTGGTCATAAACATAATTGACACAAGGAATTAACTATCAGACATTGTGGATTACAGAGAAATTCGAATGACAGAATTACACACAGGATCTTAATTGCACAACGATTAAAAATGACACTTTTTCTTCTAATCATCACACAAAATATCTTATTGCCCTGCCAAAGTAATATTTTTTTTCAAGACGTTATATCTGTGACCACAAGACCGGCCCAACCCGGCCTCTGGTGTGGGCAGGGAAGCAAACATCTAACCAGAAGGTGACATTTCAGTAGAATCTGGGTTATGAGCTACGGCTGCCCATGCACACACATATATTATAGTTTGTTAAACCCTCATAACTTGAGTATACCCTTCAAGTTTGACATTATGTACTGAGGGAGTGTAGTTGCCGGACCACATTCATGAATGTTTAACAACGAAAAAAAAAAGGTATTTAGAAATGTAATAAGTGGATCACCTTCCATGAAGTGTTAATTAAAAACACATTGAAACAATAACTACACCCAACATGTATTATGCTTGTTGCTACTGTTGATACACGATTCTCAGGTAAGAGGTAATGCTCAACCTGTGTTCTAACTTAGTACCTATGCTACAACATGTAAAGTCAGCCGTAAACAGTAGTAACAATGGGAGATCTGATTACCACTTGTTGCTATGGTTTCACCTGACGAGCATTGTTGTTGCATCTAGCAGACGTGCTGATCCCAAAGACACTTCAAGTGATTCCTAGCTTTGTATGCCCTTGCTATTGGATTACAGAATGGTGGCAAATACAGCAAACAAAGTATGTGTCAAACTGTCATGCTTCATTAACTAATTCACAGTATAAAAAGGGCTACATGGTCTCATGGTTAGGCCTAGATATGCCCCAAAACAACTAACAACTAACTAATGCACATTCTGCTTGGGAAGGCATCCCAAGCAGAATGTGTATTAGTCTAATAGAAGCCATATGTATGCAGGTGAACTTTTAGGTAGTGGCATGACATCCAAGACATGCTAGCTTTGTTAGTTTACAATAACAAAAACAGGATACAGCATTTCTTTTAACAGGAAAGAAGCATCTAAAATAATCCAAAAAAAATCATGTGAAGGCCCAGAAAGTGGGCGTATGTCAAGTTCAAAATGGCCATATACAGTATTCAACTGTTCTACATTGAAGTCCTTGCACATAAAACGGCACGCCACATTGCTTGATTATGCAAAACAGACATTTTTAGTTTCCTTGTTTTTTTTCCCTGCATGCTAGGTGTAGGCTATTAAATATGTTGCCCTCTGAGAGCGAGCACCGTGGTTCTGCATGGTCGCTACAAGCCGATGCCCAGAGGCACAAAACACATGAGGAAATGTCAGTTGCTGAGGAACAAAACCTATGGCCCCACCTTTAAAGCCACAGGAAACTCAAATCCACGCTAGGCGTCCAACTGTCATTTAGTATTAGCATTTTAGTTCTTGTAAACTTTCCTGGTATTGGGTTTGATTTTGAATAGGCCGTGGTTCTGTGGACAGTTATTGTGTGGATGAGTCATTCTGCAAACCAATCACAAAGGAAAGATCCACGACAATTGGCCCACCCAGACAAACTCTAGAACCAATCGATTCATAGATTTCTACGCACACAAATATAACCAATGATGAACCAAACAATCAGATGCACCAAAACCGTGTATAAAGAACTCCATCTTATAGCACAGTTTTGCAAATGGTATTGGCGAAAGCAAACCACAAGTTTAAGAAGATTAATTTTATACTGTGAATACGAGGATTACAATGTCTGTGACCGCAGACTAGTCTTTTGCTGTAATGAAAGCGACTTGGCACAATCTCCATTACCAACTGTTACCCACCATGGATGTATTGATAACAACAGAACTGAAGCTCATCAAGTGTGTTTTAAAACACCCCAGACAGATGTGTAATGGAGACTTTCGTTATGTAACTTACTGACAAATACATTTGTACCGATTCATAGCTTGTTATTTTTCTATTGATTCGGCCTTGTTGTTTATCATTGCAATGCAAATACTTCTTCCTGTGTTGTGTTCCTGTTATACTTCGTAGTTGTAGTAAGGGGGTGTGGCTAGGTAGAAGACAATCAAGCATGAAGCCACGGACACACCTACACAGCACTGATGAGCAAAGTGTTTAGTTTTTTTAAACAAACATTTCCGTTAGGCCTACTAATGAGCGTATATTGATGAGCGATATTCAAACTCAAATTTTGTATATGCACAATCATACATCATCATATATGCATTGATACGTTTGATATTTTTGGACTGGTTGTCAGAGGTTTTAAAAACACTCGGGGGAACCCCGTGGCTTGCATGGGCTGAATGCCAGAGAACTACAACAGGGACTCTCCCCCACCACCCAAGCCTCTTTGTAATCACGTTACCATAAACCAGGCTCACTTTTCACAGTTACCGTAACCAAGGTTGAGAACTTGTTATTCCCCGTTATTTATGGCGTTCATAAAGAGCAGAACCGGTTGTTGAACTTAAAAAGGTCAAATGCCCGAGCGAAATGAATTTAGACTGCCGTCTGCAACATTAGGTCTACTGGTTAAGAGCTCAATACAATTATAGCTTATTTCATACAGATTGCCACCATTGAAGGGCCCCCGCATGACAATGTGTTATCATCTGTATCATCTCTCTCGCAAAAAGGCAAACACGCCTGAAACCGGTATGCAGACATCGATAGTCGCCCAAAGATATTCTAATAACAGGTCACTGAGCTGCCTGTTGCTTGCGTGGGTCTTCCCAACTTGACTAGGCTGTACTGAAGAGTCTGTGCATAGTAAAACGGAGAGAAGCAGAGGCAGGGGAGGTAAACAAACCCAGCATGTGCCGAGCGCTTTGCTTAGTCAAATCTGCGGCGGTTTAACAAATGTTTTGGGAAAAAGGTGAAGACGAGGTAAACCTAGAGTAGGTCTCTGATGACCCACACAACAGGGCAGTTCTGGGATCTCTTTGGGTATTCATCCTTTTTTCACGCGAGAAAAAGCAACAATGACATAACATAACAGTACTTTTTTTTTTAGCAAACCCTAATATGAGAGGTTAAAACAATTATAAACAATTGGACACAAATAACAGCATTCATCGCAACGATATCACATCATCATAAAAAGCATACAACAACAACAACAACAACAAAACACTGAACTCAGATGTCATGTATAGGTTTCCCTTGTGTTGGTGTGCCCTGGCTACAGGCTGTGTGGAGTGTGTGAGCTGAGGGAGACGAGCGATGTCTAAAGTGGGCTCCAGTGAAGAAGCAGCAGCAGCAGCAGCAGCAGCAGCAGCAGGTCAACGCTATAGATGACCCACTTCCACATTCAAACGTTGCCCCACGCTGGACGTGTTGACGACATTATGCAACCACGCCGCCTGTTGTAAAAGGTGTGTTGACGAGAACCGGAAGCCCCACCGCCGCCGTCGCCTGCGTCGTGTTTCAATAGCACGCTGGATGTTCCTCAAATACGACGACCACATGCATTACACGGAGCGTCAATACCGTTGAATGACGGGCCCACCGCGAAAGCAAAAAAAAAACCTCAAATGTCAAGGTGCAACACGTAGGGACTCATACGCTGGAATGTCACACTACCTAACCGGTACTGGTTGACTCACTCCCCCCCATGCCATATAGTGGGAGTGCCAAACGCATCCAACCACCAATACTCCGTGCAATAAAACATTAACAAACCGAAAGCACCACTGGAGGGGTCATTCGACAAAATCGGGAGGCATGGGAACGCGCCGTCGACTCCGCAGCCACAGCTGTTCTGGTCCACTTCCTCCCCCAAGTGCATTTCCTCCATTTCAATTGAAAACCTACAAGACTTAAATGCACGGGTATTGCGTTTGGGGTTTTTTGGGGTTTTTTTAAACCAAGAGACTAAATGATAGAGCCAACTTAGGATCGTCCACTTAAAAAGACCGACTGAATGGAGTTGGAGGAGAACGAATAAAGAAAAAAAAGCCTCTGCTGACAACAAAGGCAGTAGTGGCGTTTTCAAACACCTGCCCACCACCACCACCACCCCAATCAGAATCACATTGTCAGTCGGAGACCTACAGTGTGTGTGTGTGTGTGTGTCACAGCCTCGGCTGTACGGTTATCCTCCTACTGATCGTTGTCAAGACTGTGATCGTACAGCACATAATACGGCTTTAAACTAAACGTGTCAGCCATGCGCTGCTGGGTCACAGGATTCACAACACAAAGGGGTGGAAACGGCGACGTTACCTCACATTAACACACACACACACACTCATCGCATGTATGTAACAACACACTGCCAGTCTGTTCAACTCAATAGCCTCGATGTATTATCATGTTCACATTTCAATTGTATCGATGAACGCGGCTAACAAAGTGGCGAACAAAAAAATGCTAAACGCTACGCCAGGAGCCTCCGCTAAGCTAGGCGGTGTGCTGCTGCTGCTGTTGTTGGTTTATTATTTAATAACACAGCGACACACATACGAGGGACATCGTGTGTGTCCATGATGTGATGGTGCCACTGTTAGTTAAGATGTCTTCTTCTTCCACCACCACCACCACGGCATCCCGAGCTGACAGCAGCCGCGATGCTAAGCTAAGCTAACGCGGTGGTGTGTGTGTGTGTGTGTGTGAGCGCTAGCCGCTAGCTCCGCACCGCTAGCCGTTCACCACCCCGACACGCGTTTACGACGACCCCCACACGCACCGCACCTTTAAAACATGTACAACAACAACAACAACAACAACAACACGTCGTCGTCGGTGTGGTTTTCGTGGTGTGTTGCTTTTATTTCTCTCTCCCTTGACGCGAACACGGCGCTACGTTAGCTTCGTGCTAGCCAGCGCCTTAGCTCCCGATACGCGTTTGCCTTGCCTTGTGTTGGGTTAGCCTCCGCTAGCCCCGTTAGCTCGTTAACTTTTACATGTCGTCGGTCTCTTTTGGCGGCTGCTTTTTTCCGCGCGTACACGTAGCGACGCGTTTGCTGGCTGGTTTGTGTGCTGGTTTGCTGGCTTGTTGGTTTGTTGTTACTTACAAAGCGCAGGCTCAACATTGAAATCCCGTGACAATCCCCGGAGAAAGTGGAGTGAGAGCAAAACGTGACGCCAGGTCGCCTGGTGGTGGTTCTTCTTCTTCTTCAGTGTGGCAGCTTGAGGTCTCCTCCTCCTCGGCGGCGGCGATAGGGAACTGGTGGTGGTGGTGGTGGTGGTGTTGTTGGGAGGGGAGGGGGGGGCTGCTCTCCCGCGTCACGCTGACGTCGGAGAATCCACCTCGAACATGACATTAACATGGACGATGATCACAAATATATAAATCAAAACATAATGGAGTCCATTGTTGAGGATCATGTGTTTTGATCATCATCATCATCATCATCATCATCTTGTTTTGCTGTGGACGACGCCCAAACAGACAATTAACACACACACCCACCCACGTGTGACTCAAGAGTTGATCGGGCCGCCACGTGTTTACGTTTTATTTTAGGTTTGATCTGAATTATGATATATATCTGTGGCATATTTGTTTGACTTTGCATCTGCACACAGCTCTTTTGCACTGTGGGTTATGTCTACAGAATCCTGACTGCAGGGAAATGTCACCTTTTAAGGTGTATCGTGACACTCTGACACCAGTACTGTGGGCCTTATACTTTAAGACAGAAGTGGCCCTTCCAATAATAAACTTCTAATTTAAGAAAAATGAAGAAAAAACGCTGCATCTCAGCCAACATGTCCATGTGGGCCCCACGTGGGCTTGATCTGGTCTTCATGGGTACCAAGTGGGCTTTTAAAGTGGGATAACTTTCTGGGTTACACATGTGGGTTATGTATGGGCTGTATGTAACATGTGTATATAACGTATATATGTATTTCACCAGAAATCCACACATTTTAGCAATTTTATTGTTATAGTTTATTATTATAATTGTTTTTCGAAGCTTTTTCTGGGATTTATAATATTATTGTTAATAGTTTTGGGAGCTTTATTATCACCCTTGCCTCTTCAGTCCATGCCATGCGCTGAAAGTGTACATAAGCATTGGTTTTCAATAGATAATATTTTATGAGTTAGCGAAGTGCCCTTGTAATATTTTGTGTTGTGTGAAGGGAGTAATTTTCGCTTGCAGCTAGTTGGCTATTGTGGTGCTGGTCCTGACTCACTCATGCGTTGTCTCTCTCTTCATTTGATGTTTGTGAAATATAAAAGCTGGTAACTTATATTAGATAAAGATATATACAATAGTCTTTTGATAATTATATGGGCCAAATTTGATAATTTTTGTTTTGTTACATTTTAGAAATGTAACAAATTTTGGATTTTCTTTTTTTTTGGTCAGGTTATAACATTGGAATGTATTCAGCCTATGCCATGCGCTCAATGAGGTTTAAATGAGTGACCAGCAGGCTCACTTCACTATTGCTCACTTCACTATTGCTCCTTTTTATTCTACTTGCCAGAGAGAATAAATATTGTCAACCAGCAAGAAGTAGTCCTAACCCTCCTTCTGCATCGCATTGGCAGATTACACAACGGAGAAAACTGTACAGTACAAGACCAGACCAGACCAGACCACATATAGTTGTGGGCCCAGATTGGGCGTTTTGGGATCTGGGTTAGGGGGTTAGATCTGTTGTTGTCATATTATGTACTACAATATACTATATTGGTTCTCTGCCAAAGACAATGCAACTGCTTTCAGACCTACCCTTCCATGTGATCATGGTACACGACCATTGTATTAGTGTGTTTATTCTATTTGCCTCAGAAACACCCCTCGGCCTAAACTACACACCAGTTATCATCTCAAATAGGCCTATGTAGAAATAACCAAGATTAACAATGTGTGAGTGTCATGCTTAAGAGTGTAAATATTATATAACTGTACTAGCAACTACTTGTATTATGTAAACATTATGGTACATTCAGTGATGTCTAACATGTTCTTCAGTGAATGCCAAGATGTCTCTAAAACTAAGTAAATTCCACTGTAAGATGGCACTCTAAAGTTGTGTTGGCTTGGCACAGACATAATCAAACTAGTAGTCATCAATGCAGGATTTGCATCTCCTTCAGAGCACGATAGAAAAACAAACGTGAGACGGATGTACAAGGAAGTATTTATTGATGTGATATCAATACAATCAAGTACTGTAGATTCTGTATACACTGACAAAATATTTTTCAATCAAAAAGAGTGCATTTTATACCCAAAATCTATTGCATAGAGCACACGCAATAGCCATGTAAGACGAAACAAAAATCTATACGTTTATACATTGTACATGACACAAAATGAAAAGAAAGTTCCAAAGTCCTTCACAAACGATGCTACGATGCTTAATACATGTCGTAAATGCTCTTAACTCATCATTGCTATTAAATACCATACGCCCTAGCCTCCGGTGGTCAGTTTTGGCATTTCTATTAAATTATCATAAATGTATAAATACATCTTCATTAATTTCATGTGCAAATGGGAATTTATTGAAACAAAATTCAGCTAAAAAAACAAACAAATATCCCTTAAGAGCCTAAACAAGGCCTTGTTTACTTTCTCTGTTTTCCATAATCCATACAATATAAAACAAAAGCATGTTGTGATGGAGACAAAACATGTAGGCCTAACTTACTGACACTTGCTGAAACAATCTGCATCCGCGGCAAACTGTCAGCAAGTGACATTGTCTATTCAAACATAAAGGAAATAGAATAATAGTTAGATTTCACTCAAATGACAAATTCAAACATCTAAAAGAGGGAGGGGAAAACAATACATAGTACAACATGAACTTTACTGTCAACAAGACTCAGAGCAATATTGATAAATATCTGATCATACGTGTGTCTGTGTGTGTGTGTATGTGTGTGTGTGTGTGTGTGTGTGTGTGTGTGTGCGTGTGTGTGTGCATGTGCATGTTTGGAGACTGAAGTGGCAGGACTAAACCCATTGTTTGCATTGGACGCCTGTGTGTCTGTGTGTATACAAACGTACTTACATGTGTATGTATGATAGTTAAATATTCCTGTGGTCTGTGGTTACAAGGAGAAGGTTCCATTCATGTTTAATTGTCAATCAATGTTTGCATACACTGATATTTTACCTTTAAACCAATCCAAAATGAAATGCATATTGTCATTGTAATCTTCACTGTGCTTCACCACAGACCACAACATAGGACTATAGTTTGAGAATTTGTATCCATGTTGGTTTTGAACTTTGTATAACAAAGATTATTGTGGAAAGATATTCCACCATGTTGAAGATCATCACAGTTAACTTAGAGGGGAACTAAGACATGTTAGGGGCACATGTCTTGTGGAACATTGAATAAATATTAAGCTATTGGGACATTTCTTATGTTTAGAATAATTATCCTTACTGGTGAGCGCACACACACAGATACTTAAACCGATAGAAGTTAGAAAAGACATAATGAACACCTCTGTCCCACTGCCTCTCTAGTATTTGTTTTGGGGGGCATGTTAAATAATAGTGAATCTTTTTCAACCTCTTCAACCTCGCTTTTCAGTAGCTCCCTTTATGTAGGTCGCATAAATAAACATGCATCTCGAGGTATGTCCTGTCAGACTACAATGTAACTTCCCCTCTGTGTTTGTGGAGAATAAATGTCGATGTCAGCTCTTTAGAAAGCACAAGGTCAGGGTGACCGCAACCCACTTCCCCAGGTGCCTCTTTGAAAGTAGACTATTACACTGCCAAGATTGATCAGAAAGAGTGGCTCTCGCCTGTTGGGAAGGGCAGAATGACATTGATATCTCAATGGCCGGTATCGGAAAAAAAACAAGAAACAGTGACATCATGGTTCGGGCTCATGGTGACGCTAGGCGCCATGACAGCATATGCTGGGTTTTGGATGTGAGGGGAATGGGAATGATCACTGAATTACTCATCACAGAATGAGCACGATGCAGAAATTGCTTTTCAAAAACTGTCCTTTGATTGCCGAGTGTAGTTTGAAATGAAACACAGTTTACACTAATAATGGTAACCTATATTTTACAATGGATAGCCATCTAAAGCCTGAAAGTAACGCACACATCCAACAGACACCAAGGTGACATCATGTACTTCTTTTTAACAATAAAGAGAAGTTAATTCTGTCAATTCTACAAAGAATAATGTGACAAATGAATAGTAATTGAATATTGACATTGCCATATGTGTTATGTATGTGAGATATATATATATGCTTACTGCTGTGAGTAGTTTCTGTTCACTGATGTTTAGTTTCTGCCATTTACTGAATTGTATGTTGGAAGTGACTGCATCCAGTAGAGTTTGTCTGGCCCAAAAATATATGGGCGTTATGTGCAGTCACATGGGGAGGGTCTGTTGCTTACATGTTGCAAAGTAAGGTACTTACTTAAAAGTCGGAATCGGATAAACAACAACAACAACAACAACAACAACAACAACACATTAATGTTGATAAGAACAAATAAATTCAATAAAATTATAACACTTACAATAATTATAATTATATAAGCAAAAAAACAGCAACAACATAAAAAAACTAAAAACAATTCAAGACAAACAGAACACAGCATGAATATCTTTCGCCTGCCTTTTATCTCTCTCCGTTGTGTTATTCACAAAGTTTTTATTTTGTATTTTGTTAATGTTGTTGTGGGTAATGCCGATGTACATAAGGGCATAACATTGTAAAATGTACTCTTGTTTTGTTTGATTCTGACTGTTGGTATGATTTAGATGTGGGGCTCTGCTGAGATGCCAATTCAAGGGCCTATCATTGGAAAAAATAAGTTATGTTGGACAGAGAAGGAATCCTGAGAAAGAGGAGTGAATGTACTCTGTGGAGTACAGGCCGTTAGCCTGATCCGAGGGCATCTGGACCCATACCTGGTCCCCCTCCTTCAGCTCTAGCACAGCACTACCAGAGGCCTGGTCCATGTAGCCCTTCTTGTATTCATCATAGGTGTAGGTGGCTGGCACATTGTTCTTGTACAGCGCCACCCAAAGGCTGGTTCCCTTTACATGCATATGGTAGGCAAAGTAGTAGACACCAGACATCGGGGCGGTGAACATGCCGGTTGCAGTGTTGTACGCATTTTGCCCATTGTACAGGGTCCTGTCGAACTTGATTGGTATTCCGGAAGGAGGGAAAGGTGTGGACAGTATAGCAGTGAAGGCAGGTGCCACAGAGGCCGAGAGTGCGCCAAAGCTAAACACAGGCTTCCTTTTGTCCCCTGGTACCTCATCGCCTTCTATCTGTGAACCAGACGGCCCTGCCACAACTGTTTGACCATTTCCTGGTGGACCTGGTGGCCCCGGAGGACCAGGAGCACCAGGATTTCCGTTAAGTCCACTGTTCCCTGGTTTTCCCGGAGGACCTTGGGGACCTGAATTTCCCTTCTCTCCCACCTTACCCAGCCCTGGAACCCCTGGCATCCCAACATCACCTTTAAGCCCTGGGATACCCTGAGGTCCCATAGGGCCTAATGGGCCCTGCAGACCAGGTATGCCAGACTGACCCCTTGGTCCTGGGGCCCCTATAAACCCTGTCTCGCCTTTACTTCCTGGTGCACCTGTAAAACCTGGATTTCCAGGGAAGCCAATATGTCCTGCCTCACCTTTAGGTCCTGATTTTCCAATTGCTCCATTAGGACCAGGAAATCCTTTGTCTCCTGGAATGCCATTTTTTCCAGGGGATCCATTGGGTCCTTGATCGCCTCTTAGGCCAGGTAGGCCCGGAGGCCCCTGGGGGCCAAATTCTCCTTTTAGTCCAGACATACCATGTTTCCCTGGGAGCCCCATGGGGCCCTGAAGTCCCGGAGGTCCTGGTTGTCCATCATTACCTGGGTTCCCTAATTGACCCTCCATCCCTGTGTCTCCTTTGGCCCCAGGAATCCCTGGCAACCCACCATGTCCTTTGTCTCCTTTTGGCCCAGATATTCCAGGCTTACCATAACCAGGACCTCCAGGAAATCCAGGAGAACCCCTCATCCCTGGCTCCCCCTTTGACCCAAATGGACCTGGTGCTCCGGGTAAACCATCTAGACCAGTCTTCCCAAATCCTGCAGGCCCTGGTTGACCCTGCAATCCTGGAGCTCCAGCCTCTCCTGCTTCTCCTTGGTTCCCTGGGATTCCCACATCACCTTTGGGGCCTGGCTGGCCTGGCAATCCATTTGGTCCTGGTTTTCCCATGCCTGGTATACCAGGAGGGCCCGCACTACCCTTAAGTCCTGGAGGACCCCTTATACCAGTAAGTCCCGGTTTCCCATTTCCATTTTCACCCTTCATTCCACGCTCACCAGGATTGCCAGGGCCTCCCTTAAGTCCTGGGTCCCCACGTGTACCTGGGGGGCCTCTGATGCCAGAAGGCCCTGGTTTACCATTAAGAGACAGACCAGCTGGGCCTGGGAGGCCAGGCTGCCCTGGTAAACCTCTGGCTCCTGGTTCACCACGAGGACCAACCTCACCATTGTGCCCTGGCATCCCCTTCGGACCAACCTTCCCTGGGAGGCCTGAAAGCCCAGGCTTGCCATTTCCTGGGAATCCTGAGGGACCCTGTGGCCCAGCAGGCCCAATAAGACCGGGTTTTCCCAGTCCTGGTTTCCCTGGAAGTCCTGATGGTCCAGGAGGTCCTCTTGGTCCAGGCTTCCCTTGAGGGCCAGGCTCCCCCTTTACTTCAATCATTGGTGGCATATCTACAAAGACAGAGGATAACTTAGTTCACTTGGACTGTAGGCTAATTTAGTGTAGCAGTGCATACAAAAATCAAGAGTGAATAAATCACCAAAGTATTAGTATATTTCAAGAAAACAATACATTTGACAACTTCACTCCTGACTAAAATATAATGACCATATTTATATACACTTTTCGACACAACTGAATATCTCAGTATGATTTAATTGGTTTGAAGCAATTACTCATTATGTGGTTGTCATCATTGACACCAGACCATTTAACTTAGTAAATGGTCTGGTGTCAATTTATTTAGTGTGTCGATCAAACCTAGATTGAAAACATAGAAAATGGGTTTCTTGTCTTTCCCCAAATCGTTTACTATTTTTCATTAAACCACACATCCAGTTCTTTTTCGAGTCTGCTTATATTAATGAAAATGGAAGCTGTATACTGCCCCCTGCAGGACAATAATATGATGTGCCTGTATGGTATAAGAATAACAAATGCAATTTTATAAAAGACACCTGTGAAAGGAGGATTCATACAAACATAATTTTGTGAAATCTGACAATTACAATCCAGCTTTAAGTAAAAGCAGCAGCTTGAGCCAATGTCTACAGTAAAATGTATCCAGATATTGATATATAGGATATGTATGTTATACATCATGAAATATTCACACATAACTTTCTGTTTTCTTCATCTTTAGCATCTTAGCTTGCACAAAGATACCGCAACCCTCGTACTTTGGAACGCTGCAAATCGTTGACAGCATAGACTACAGATGTGGAAAAGGATGTGCCAGGGGTGTATAACGGATGTGGTGAGGGAGGCCATTTTTCATTCCTATCTCTCAGTGGATTACTCCTATCAAGCTCCCTGCTAGACTTTGGTGAAGTTTACTTCCTTGCAGCATCAACCTATCTCCATATTAAGTGTTTTGTGTCCAACTGAGCCAACATATCTTTTATCCGATATCTCTGGCAGCATCCAAGAAGCTGTTCCGCTGGAGCTCAATGCAGACTCAATAGAGCAAGTGGAAGCATGGATTCACATTTGTACTCTGTTACTCTGTTGAGTTAAGATAGTGGACTGGGCTGTGAGCTTTCATGAAAACACAATCGCTTGATAAATGACTTGATCATTGACTGAGATGGCTACGAGGCCGAGATATACCGGTTTGGCTCCAGTATATTGTTATGGTTGGTCTGGTATAGTTGTGCTTTCTTTGTTGTGGTGAGAAGAAGTGAACATCTGAATTTAAATCTAGAAAAGGGATTGGACACCATCCAAAGAGTCCAAAGCGACAGTCAAAGACACAGTACAATAAGAATACTATGTTCAGGTTCAAGACATGCCGTATACAACTCTTTCTCAAAAACATTGTGGGACTCATCTAAAGAACCTAGATTGTAGTGCTTCAAGGTCTGAATGTTCCTACAAATATTGAAACATTGACAGCACGGCGTCATTAATTATCCGTCAAATCAAAGGGTTCATAATATTAGGTGTGCGTCACCTAACGTGGTACAACCGGCACCATCTGTTTCAGCAATGCTTAATCAATGTTCATTCTGCCGAAAAGACAAATTAACGACGCAGGCCGACATGCAGACATATCTGGTTGCTGGAGAAAATCCCAAACACAACAATTGCTGAACACTATAACAGAAACAGAAACAGAAACATGTTTTTCATGTGCTAGAAATGTATGGAGCATGCAACTTTCATCATAAAAACATATTTAATGACATGCTGTCACAGATTCAAAGATGACAATGAACAGATAACAATCATAAAACAATTAAAAAAACACAATGTATTATCAGACACTCTTAAACAAGTGTGTGGTACAGTCACTGTATTAGACTTTTCAAATAGTTCTCATGCTACATATTATATTTCTACTCAAATATGCAGCTTGACTAATGGCAATAGTTACAATATCCACTTCTGACCACTTGGTGGTGGCAAAAGCATGATGTT
>PIJE02001678.1:92500-95000 GCA_002895965.2 Coryphaenoides rupestris
TATCGCAACGAGCAGATCCTGTGCCCTTCTCATAGACGTCACAGAATGTGCTTCGTGCAACCCTCTGTACAGTACACAACACAGCACACACAACACCCACAGCATCCGACCACTATTGGAATCTAAAAGCGTCAGCCAACACCGTCATTATGAATTGTGTACTCTAAAAAAGGGATTGTTCATTATGCCAACCTGCCGGGAAATACTGTCCACACACACACACACACACACACACACACTCATTTGATTGTATTTAAAGGGTTCATATGTTACCATAAAGTCACGTAACCTACAAGATAGGTGACTGGAGAAAATGCACATTTATTCATACATTAATTAAAGTACAAACTATGACTACGATAGGAATAAGGACATTTCTGCATGAGTTTTTTTGACTGTGTAAAGAAACGGTTCCTCTTATCTCTGTACTACAGTGTGCTCAGGGGTGGACCCTGGCTGGAGTCACTGATAACACACACATGGCTTCTTATTCTCAGTTTATATTGTGCCATAGTCACTACGAGGCAGACGGCGGACACAGACGATTGCCGAATGGCGGAGCGGAGCCAGCGGGAATCGTCAGATGGTCTGTAGAGGGGAGGGGGGGGGGGGGGGAAAAAAAGAAAAAAAAAAAAAAAAAAAAAAAGAAGAAAAAAAAAAATTAGAATTCCATCGGGATACATGTGCATGATAATACAGTGCGGTGTAGTCTAAACGTGTTATAGTTTAAAATAACGTGTAAAAAAAATAGTCTGGCACTTCCTCTACCAACCCAACACATACCAACATTACACAGGCAGCAACCCACATCACCAATACCAACAACTTAACACCAGCAAACCACACACAACACAACCACTATAGCAGGCCACCACACCTGGATAACAATAGGCTAAGTCACTCACATTCACTAAAGCGGATAACCACACCTCCCACACTATCGTCATCGAATTATCACCCATAGCCTCTCACACATCGCCACGTCAGTCCATCACACTTCATTCATCCATCTTACTGAATCATATCGCAATCACCGCTGCATCTTTTCACTGTCAGTAGCACGAGACCTATAGAGCTAAACAACGCAATTAATCCTATGAACAGATAAGACATACTCCGAGAGCTCACTACATATAGTTGCCTCTCGCCACACTGTGGCACCGGGTGTTATAAGGGAGATCCTAAGGCTCTCTCGAGCTCTCTCGTGCACGCATTATGGCCAGTTTATATGACTGACATTTTATAGCTTTGGTGGATGAGGGAGAGGCGAGTGACAGAATGAATGCTCACAGCGGTAATTGTTCTGTTCCATTTCAAACTTATTACTTTTAGTTGGTGATGGAGGAGATGGATATTGCCGATATCTATAAAGCTGATATATTTAAATGACCTACAATTAAACCGACCACTTGAATGTTTCAAGTGCAGTGATGTGCCCTCATTGCATCCATGAGAAACGGTGCAGCAAGCTGTGCAAGTACAGCGATGCGTAAAAGCAAGTACATTTTAAATCGAATGCACGACACAGGCTGGCTCACTGCGGAGGTCTAGTAACTCTCTTCAAATGGTCCTCGCCAGGCTGATTAACCACAACTGACTAACATGCAGATGAAGCCTCGAGCAAACAATATCTACAAAAGGAGAAGCAGAAATCCTCATTTAGCCATTTTTATCCAAAGCGAACAACAAGTGGATTCTGCTACACATCATTATGGAGCAGGTAGCGTTTAGGGCAGGGGTGCCCAACCAGTCGAGAAGTGTAATAAGTGTCAATATAAAACAGAATTGTAAAATAGAAAGGTGTATCAGCATTTTCCTGCGTGAGGGTGACAACAGAGTGCAATTGGACTGCAACGACAATCTCTCTCTCTCTCTCTCTCTGTCTCCCACCGACATGAAACACAATCCCACCGACTAAGCGCCTTGTGGCACGGGGTTTAGGAAATGCCTTGTCGGCTGGTTCCACACATGCACACTTAATGGGCAGGCAGGGACCCGGCCCACCTCCAACCTCCTCACCTCAAAACCCCCGGTGCTCCGTCACTGCTGATTACATTAGAGAGAGGGAGAGACATAGAGGGAGAGGAAGAGAGAGAGGGAGAGAGAGAGAGACAGAGAGAGGGAGAGACATAGAGGGAGAGATAGAGAACGAGACAGCGAGAGAGCACTTGAGAGCTCTTTGTGGGAGACCTAGAGAGATGAGAGAGGTGGGAGGGAGGGAGGGAGGGAGATAGGGAGAGAGAGGGAGAGAGAGGGAGCGATAGAGAGATAGAGAACTAGACAGAGCGAGAGATGGAAGTGTCTGCTCGGCACGGTTCTGAGCCTGCGATGTTGGTGTCGTCCCCGCATGCCTGCCCTCGACCCCCGCCTCTGCTACTGGGGCTCCATGTTCCTAGGTCCATGCTACCGGTTCCATGCTATCGGGTCCATGTTCCTAGGTCCATGCTAACGGTTCCATGCTATCGGGTCCATGTTCCTGGGTCTACGTTCCTAGGTCCAT
>PIJE02001678.1:97500-100000 GCA_002895965.2 Coryphaenoides rupestris
TCGTCTCGCAGACCGGAGGGAGCGATGCGTGACGTTACCACAATCCTAACCGGGGGGACACATCTGCTCAAACGCTCGGGCTCTGGAAACGTGTCTTTAACGGAGAGGGGGCAGGAAGAGTTCAGGAGCAAATGCCGCTTTTGATTTCTCAAACAATGCGTCTAATCCTCTGTAAGCCAGGGGCAGACGCCGTCCCCTATTTCTTTCTCCTTATGGCTGTCTCTTTCGTTCAGGGACAGGCGGTAATGGACAGGATAATGCATGACATGCTGCACCCCTCCAAGTTCCACGGCAATAATCCATGTCTCCCGTATCCTGAAAAGGGCCTATGAGGCCAAGCTCGGATTCACGACCAACACGGCGCTCGCTTCACGATCAACAAATGTGCCTTCCCCAAATGGCTCATCCATTAGGCCTACTGCTTTATGTGTCTGTCTGTCAGTCTGACTGGTCTGCTCGATACACAAATGGAAATGGATTTGTTGGTGTACATTACAGTAGCTCAGGAGGTAAGAGAGGTTGTCTGCCAACCTGAAGGTTGCTGGTTTGATCCTCGGGCTCTGACTAGCTAAGTGTTGAGGTGTCCCCTGAGCAAGACACCACTTAACCCTAACTGCTCCTGACGTGTTGGTTGTTACCTTGCATGGTTGACACCGCCGTCGGGTGAGTGTCAGGCAACTGTAAAGCGCTTTGGGTAAAATTGCCATATAAATGCAATTGATTTACCATTTACATTGGGGCATTCACATGCCAGTCCATGTCCATGCTCTGTCCGTCAGACGATTCAAAATGGTGGAAAACGTAATAAAAATAGAAGGGGAAAAAAAGACGAAAATGGACGTCCATGCAATGCTAGGGTGGGTAGTTGGTTGGTGGGTGTGTGTGTGTGTGTGTGTATGGTGGCGGTGGGGGGGGTATATAAAGTAGCGCTTCCTGTCTCCACGTTGAGAGACAACACAAACCCATTTAGAGGGTCGGTGACCTTCATCAGCTCTCCAGGAAGTGGTGGCGGTGGACCCTGCCTGCCTGGTGTTGACCTAACCGGTGTGTGGAGGGATGGGTTGACGGAAGATTGCACCCTGGCTCCCGAGCTGTTGGAGGAAATTACCTGAAAGCAGAGACGAGAGGGAGATACAGGGAAACAGATACTCTCCTGAGACGGACAGACGGAGCCTGTCTATTACTTTTACAGTCTGACCCAACGGTGCACTCTCAAAAAGCCCGCTATGAGCCAGTGATTACGTAATCGTCGAGAAAGAAAAAACTTCACACATCATTTATATGCACCCTGAAGCCGGGGGAACTCTCTCTCTCTCTCTCTCTCTCTCGCTTCCATCCCCCCTTCCTCAGAAATATATCAAATTCCTCCTGATGGGAGCGAGGCCCGGCCGGCCCCTATGAAAGCACCGGGGTGACCACGGCCGCACGCACTTAAAAACCCTGACCTTCCCGCGCAGAAGCCTATCACTGGTGGACAAATATTTGGACAATATCACAGCGTTCATCGTAGGCATGCAGATTTATGTGAGTGTGACTGTGAGCGTTGTGGGAAGACCGGGATGGAGATCCTGCCAAAAATAATGAGTCATTGTGACTGTCTGTGTTTTTGTGTGTGTGTGTGTGTGTGTGTGTGTGTGTGTGTAATTGTATGCGTGTGAATTTGTGTGTGTGTGTGTGAGTGTTTAGCTCCCCTACATGACTTATGATTCAGAGACAGTCGTCACTTAGGCTGCGGCATTCCTGGCTCTATATGAGCCGGTGAGCGGTGCCTTAGCAAAACACTGCCGCTAGTGTGCTGCCACAAAAGGGTTCCTATACCTTTTTTTTTTTGGGGGGGGGGGGGGCAAACCCCTGTTTCTGTTTCATTTCACGCAATGATTAGAAAATAAATGCGCCGCTGTCTGGGAGCCGTCGAAACGAGACGTTTGTTTTGCAACTTCGCAATACCACGCGTGGAAGTGAAAAATATCGACGCGTGGCTAAAGATAGACACGGCCTCCGTCGTCTCGCAGACCGGAGGGAGCGATGCGTGACGTTACCACAATCCTAACCGGGGGGACACATCTGCTCAAACGCTCGGCCTCTGGAAACGTGTCTTTAACGGAGAGGGGGCAGGAAGAGTTCAGAAGCAAATGCCGCTTTTGATTTCTCAAACAATGCGTCTAATCCTCTGTAAGCCAGGGGCAGACGCCGTCCCCTATTTCTTTCTCCTTATGGCTGTCTCTTTCGTTCAGGGACAGGCGGTAATGGACAGGATAATGCATGACATGCTGCACCCCTCCAAGTTCCACGGCAATAATCCATGTCTCCCGTATCCTGAAAAGGGCCTATGAGGCCAAGCTCGGATTCACGACCAACACGGCGCTCGCTTCACGATCAACAAATGTGCCTTCCCCAAATGGCTCATCCATTAGGCCTACTGCTTTATGTGTCTGTCTGTCAGTCTGACTGGTCTGCTCGATACACAAATGGAAATGGATTTGTTGGTGTACATTACAGT
>PIJE02001678.1:105000-109720 GCA_002895965.2 Coryphaenoides rupestris
GGAGATGAAAAGCCTCTGTGCTGCAGGCTCCTCTGGTGCTTCGGCTCCGGGAACCAGGGGTATCCGTACGGACGGCCCTCCGCTTTCTCCCGGGGCACCGGCACCGGGCCAGACAACCGCGTCTCGGCAGACAGTAAGGGTAAGAGTAACAAGATCCAAATCCCACACTGCAAACTGTGCTTGGGTACTCGGAGGCAGCGGGATCAGGGCAGGGCAGGGGCCTATTCCTGTGCAATGGATGAGGCTCCCGCCCTGGAACTCGCTAGCCTGCACCTCGCCTCCCCTTGCCCGGGCCTGGGACTGGCCTGGGCCTGGCCTGGGCCTGGCCTGCGGATGAGGGGATGTGTCTGCATGAGACGGCTGATTATTCTGGGCGGGGTCAGTAGGCGACATGTGATTTCTATAGGTCGAGTCAGGGGACATGGGTCGTTGATTGACAGGTGCCGTTGAGGGTGAGCTCTGGCATGGCATGTGACTTGTTTGATGGGTGTTGTGTGGTGATTCCGTTGTGTATTGGTGGATTGTCCGTATGTGTGTGAGGATGTGCGTGTGTCTGTGTGTGGGTGTGTGGGTGTGTGTGTGTGTGTGAGTCAGGATGTGTTTGTGTGAGTGAGGATGTGTGTGTGTGTGTGTGTGTGTGTGCACGAGTGTGCGTCCATGCGTGCACGTTGTGTGCATGTTTGAATGTGTGTGCGTGTGCATGTGTGCATGTGTGTATAACGTGTGTATATTGGAGGTTTTTTCGGGTATTTTCTCTGTGTGTTTTCTCAGAAGGCCTCGACAAGTAACGCATTTGGAAGCTAGGGCGAGTGGAAATCATTTCGGAATGCAAAGCCCTTTTGTGTTTAGCTCCGAGACACACACACACACACACACACACACACAAAACACACACAAAAACACACACACACACACACTGCGCTCCAGTGCAGTGAGCAAGTCATTTGTATCTGTTTCACATCGCACATGAGATGTGGTCTGCCATGCAATTGCATTTATATGAACTGTGAAGCAGGCCTCTCGCACCCGCGCTCACGTCACACACACATTCCACACTGCCCACTCTCTCTCTCTCTTTCTCTCTGTCGTGTCACACGAGCCAGCCTCCCCTTTCATGCTCACCCTCTTTCTCTCTCTCTCTCTCTCTCTCTCTCTCTCTCTCTCTCTCTCTCTCTCTCTTTCTTTCTTTCTCCTACTCGCTCGCTCACTTCCTCGCTCACTTCACCATACAATGCGGTGTTGGTGGTGAATGCACCCACCCTCGCTCCATGTCAGAGCTACCTTTCAGCCACCCCCCCCCCCCCCCCCCCCCCCCACCCCATCCCCCCCCCCCCCCTTGACAAATGAAAATACGTTGAGCCCCTCCCACGGTCCATTAAGTGTTCATTAAACACGGCTTGATTGATCACTCTGGGGAGGAGACTACACTGGCCTGCATGCATTAAACTCTGGACCTCATACCCTTATACGCTTTAAGAGCAGAACCCCCCTGTTAACTCACCCTCTGCCTCGCTCTCTGCCACACACACACGTGCACACGCACATGCACACACACACACACACACACACACTCACACATGCACGTGCACACGCACATGCACACGCACACACACACACACACACACACACACA
Organism: Coryphaenoides rupestris; assembly: GCA_002895965.2. Taxonomy (NCBI): domain Eukaryota; kingdom Metazoa; phylum Chordata; class Actinopteri; order Gadiformes; family Macrouridae; genus Coryphaenoides; species Coryphaenoides rupestris. The sequence continues at coordinate 106,633 of PIJE02001678.1, forward strand.
CATGCACGTGCACATGCACAGACGCACACAGACGCATGCACACACACTTCAATACAAACACACACACATGCACGTGCACACACACACACCGTACACACACACACACACACACACACACACACAGATGCCTGCACACACACTGCAACACACACACACACACTTCTACACACACACACACACACACACACACACACTACAATGCAGACACACACACACTTCAATAAACACACACATACACACACACACACACAGACCCCAGAAACAGCCAGATGCTCACTAATGCACGGCTGCAGGGCTACGTCAGCCCCAGACCACCGGCGTACAGTATAGAGCCCCCTCCCGCCTGTGGTCCCCGCTCCAGGCCCACCCCCAGTCATCAGGATCAATGCTAGTCTTTATTAGCAGCTGGCGTACAGCGCTGGCTGTGTAAGAGGACACGGCCAGCCCTGGCCTTCCACCTCTGTGGAACCACAGCACTCACACAGGCCTGAATAAACATGGCTCTGTGTGTGTGTGTGTGTGTGTGTGTGTGTGTGCGTGTGACTGTGTGTGTGCACGTGTGTGTGTGTGTGTGCGTGAGAGAGGATGTGTGTGTATGGGTGTGTGTCTGCGTTAGGATTTATGTGTGTGTGTGCGTGAGAGAGGAGGTGTCCGGTGTGTGTGTGTGTGTGTGTGTGTGTGTGTGTGTGTGTGTGTGTGTGTGTGTGTGTTGAGAGAAAAGCGAGGGGTGCAGGGGGGAGGGGCGGGGGGGGGGGGTAGGAGGGGTGTCAAAGGAGGGAGGGGAGACACGCAGAGAAGTGATAGAGGGGCGGCCTCAATTATCGTAACTTCCCGGAGGAAAATATTGATATCTAAAGAGGCACGGCTTCCCCATCTGCCCTGGGGTACAGATTTATCCACTCAACCGCCACCCCCCTCGTACCCCCCCCACCCCCCACCCCTCTCCCCCGGTCCCCCAAACCCACCTCCTTATTTTCCTCCTCCCATACACACACATACACACAGCCGTTCCACCACCAACATCTTGCAAAATCGTTTTTTTCAAATTGCTAACCCCCCTCCACCATTCTCATGGCACCCCCCCTATTCTCTACTCCTTCAGAGGACATTTAAGAGAAGAGGGGAGGGGGGGTGAGGGGGGGAGGGTGTTGGCAGGGGGGTGGTGAATCCCGTTCACATGGTCTAAATCCCCCCCGATTAGACCCGACCCAGTGAAGTTGTGTGTAAGCGGTGCACGCGTCGTATCTTCACAACACATGGCGAGTGGCCGTATCTAAAGGGTGGGACTTGCAATCGCTTGGCCGCCGTTTTTCGAATTCCTCTGATCGCGCGCCGACGGGTGGGGGGAAGGGGGGGTGGGGGATTTTGGGACAGAATTGTGGCCGCGGCGGGACGATTAATGAGACGGTCATCTGTCTCGGTCGGTGGTTGCTGGTAGATTCAGCGGTCGTCAACGTCTAGCTTGTTTTATTTGAAAAACTTTAGACAAACCTCAAAAAGAAACGACATTGAACAGTTTTGCTAATCAAGTCAACTACAGAACACGTGCTTGTTTGCCATTTGGGACCTGCAATCACAAGCACAATTTGGCTAATGAAGCCTACTAATAATTCATGTAGTATGATCGCAGCGACCGAGTGAGATTACCATTGTCGTTGGTCTTGGATTGGTGTAGTTCGCTGCTGCCAACTTTTTGCTTTCCTCTTTCTTCGTGTTCTCCGGCTTTGAACGGTTTCGACTGTCTGGTTGTGTGCATGATTTGCTGTAGGTTGAACTGTTAGGCTGTTACAACGTTATGATTCTATTGAAACCCCTGCCTTGTACGTCTCTGTGTCCGCTGCTGACTGTGCTGTGCAGTGCAGCTAATGCTAAGTGCATGAATATGCGGAAAAAAACATATTTTCTATTCATTGAACCTCAAGTAAGTCACTGAGCGGTCTTATCAGGGAGTTACACAGTTAGTATTGATATGTGATGCATGTTCCGTTAATCTGTTTCTGTATGTTAGCTATGCTGTGTGCGTGTGTGTTGTTGTGTGTGTGTGTGTGTGTGTGTGTGTGTATGTGTTGTGTTGTGTGTGTTTGCCACCTCTTTCCAAGCATGTACCGTGAAGTTAAGGGGCCCTCCGACAACAAAAAAAAACCCCAGCGACTAGGTATCGGCGCGCACACTGCCCACACCCCACCCCTCCACCAATATTATACCGCCAGGTGTGAGTGTGACTATTCATGCAAGCATACATCTGGGTGGACACTCTCACTTGTTTTGTGATGTCACTTTGTCACGACGGACCACTTTTATAGTCACATGACCAATTATTTGGGCTATGACTGGCTTTGTAATGGGCTAAATCACCACTCACCCCCTGGTTTGGTTTAAAACAGGGCTCCTTTAACATAAACATATTTCTTTCTGTTCTTCTCACCATCTCTTCAACTCAACAACTCTACATGGAATTCTGCTATTGTGACCTATTAGGCCGACCAAAACAGTCCATACCACAAAACTATCCAAAACGCTCATTAGTTCAACATTTTGGCCGCAACATGCCACTGTGACAACGAGACCACAGTGAAGTATTTAGAGCTACTTGAACACATGCGCCCGTTGATAGGAAAGCATTTTGACTCTATTCCGTTCGGCGACATGTATTTGTGGTTATCGATAATATAGTGGCCCCTGCTTTCTCCAAAGAACAGCACTTAATCGTGGTATCCTGGTGGTTCAAGGCTTCCTTACTTATGCACATTGATCCTCTAGAAACAGAAGTTCTTCCAAATTCTGTTTCACTCACAGCACACAACACACACACACAGAACACACACACACACACACACACACACCACACACAACAACACACACTCAACACTCCTAATACACACACATTAAAGACATATGCACACCACCCCCTACAGCAACACACATCACACGCACATCCTAACACAGACACACACCAAACACGCACACATCCTCTTCTCTCTCACAACACACACACACACACACCACACACACACGAACACTACTGCCACACCTAACAACACCACACAACACAATAACAGCCACACCCACACACACCCTAACACATACA
>PIJE02001679.1:4989-18100 GCA_002895965.2 Coryphaenoides rupestris
ATAATAATAAACTTTATTTATATAGCACCTTTCAAGACAAGAGTCACAAAGTGCTGCACATGATAAAATACATGATAAAACAGTAAGAAAACAATCAACCAAGCAAATTAAAGTGCTGCACAAGATAAAATACATGATAAAACAGTAGGAAAACAATCAACCAAGCAAATTAAACAAGGAAGGACAACATTATCAGAACATAAAACGTAATTAAATAGTACATATTAAAACTAAAATAGACAGGCAGAACAGTGAGAATGATTGACGAGAGGTTAGGATGAAGAGAGGGGGAAGGCTTTCGTGAACAGGTAGGTTTTAAGATGGGATTTAAAAGTTGGGGAGGGGTATCTAGTTGGCGAATGCTCTTGGGAAGGGCATTCCACATTTTAGGGGCGCGAACGGAGAAAAGCTCGTTCTCCCTTGGCAACAAGATGGGACTTCTTGGGCACCTCAAAGAGAGCCCCATCAGAGGACCTGAGGGCACGGGGCAGGGTTATAGGGGGTTAGGAGGTCAACAATTATATTGGGGGGCAAGGCCTATTCTTGCCTTAAAAGTTAATAGGAGAATTTTAAAATCAATTCTAAAAGCAACGGGGAGCCAGTGAAGGGAAGCTAGGACTGGGGTGATGTGGTCCTTTTTTCTTGTACTGGTCAGAAGCCTGGCGGCAGCATTCTGGACCAATTGCAGGCGGGAGATTGATTTTTGGGTTAGGCCGGTGTATAGTGCGTTACAGTAGTCTAAACGTGAGGTGATGAATGCGTGGATTACTTTTTCAAAGGTCGGGTACAGTTAAAAATGATTTAATTTTAGCTATGTTTCTTAGCTGGAAGAAACAGGTTTGAACTACTCTCGTTAATTTGAACATTAAAACTAAGGTCCGAATCAATAAAAACCCCAAAGGTTTTTGGCCACAGTGGTGACGTTCGAGCCAGGCCACAGGCTACGTTTTAAAATGGCAGTGTCACTTTCAGGGCCAAAGAGAACAATCTCAGTTTTGTTGGAGTTAAGCTGCAGGAAGCTTTGGGACATCCAACAGTTTATGTCCTGGAGGCAGGCCTTTAAGCCGTCTAGGCTGAGAGGGGAGGGTGATTTGATGGGGACATATATTTGGGTGTCGTCTGCATAACAGTGGAAAGTGAGGTTGTGGTTGCGTATGATGCCACCCAGTGGAAGCATGTATACAGAAAAAAGGAGGGGACCAAGTATGGACCCTTGGGGAACACCACAGGTGAGAGGGGCTATGGAGGAGGAGGCGTCACCAGAGGTGACGGAGAAGGTCCTGCTGCTAAGGTAGGACCTGAGAAGTTCTAGGGCGCTGCCCTGCAAGCCGACCCAGGTCTGCAGGCGGTTGAGGAGGATAGAGTGGTCCACCGTGTCGAAGGCAGCACTCATGTCCAACAGCAGCATTATAGTGCAGACACCGGCATCAGTGGTGAGAAGGAGATCATTTGTGACCTTTACGAGGGCCGTCTCGGTACTGTGGTGGGCTCTGAAACCAGATTGGAATTTTTCAAATAGATTATTGGAGTTCATAAAGGATTGTAGCTGGGAGTAGATGACTTTTTCTAGTACTTTTGACAGAAATGGCAGTTTGGAGATTGGTCTGTAATTTTGTAGTTCGGATGGGTCCGAGTTGGGTTTCTTTAGAAGTGGTTGAACTACGGCGTGTTTGAAGGCGGTAGGGAAAATAGCAGTGGATAGGGAAGTGTTAATAATGGCAAGGATATGAGGAGAGACTGTGGGGAGTACTTCTTTTAGCAGTTTGGTAGGTATGGGGTCCAATTGTGAGGTAGAGGATTTCATTGAGAGAATAATTTTGTCTAATGAGAGAGAGGTGATAGGTAGAAAGTTAATTAGCTGGACTGAGATAGCTGGGGTGAAGGAGAAAGGGTTATTGTTAGGGGTAATCTGGGCTCTAATATTGTTAATTTTATCCACAAAGAATGTAAGAAATGCCTCACATTTTTCTTGGCAAAATTGAATGTTATGGGTAGGGGCGGGGTTTGTGATTGAGTCTATTACTTTGAACAGAGTTCTGGAATTATGGCTGTTTTTGGTGACAATGTTGGAATAATAGTTTGCTTCGAGAGTAGGTTCACACTTTCTTGTCACAATAGGCGCTTGTGTGTTTTCTAACCCTACCTACCCTAACCCTGTTTTCTAACCTCAACCTGTTTCTAACCCCTAACCTAACCCTGTTTCTAAACCCTACCCTAACCCCACCATAACCCTAACTTGTGCTGGTTCCACGCCTATACTTGTTCCCTACCCTTTTGGCAGTCGGAGGGGTTTATGCTTCGGGTGGTTCCAACTTTCTTGTACAATTAGCCGCTTGGGTTTCTGAACCCTGTGACCCTAACCCTAACCCTAACCCTAACCCTACCGTTTTGGAGTCGGGGGGTTATTGCATTCGAGAGTGGTTCACACTTTCTTGTCACAATAGGCGCTTGTGTGTTTCTAACCCTAACCCTAACCCTAACCCTTGCGGCCATGCACACAATAACCTCATAAGACGCTATTCCCCAATGATCCCTCTGTATGTATCTTGTGCTGGTGCACCTATACTTGCTTCCCTACCGTTTTGGAGTCGGGGGGTTATTGCATTCGAGAGTGGTTCACACTTCTTGTCACAATAGGCGCTTGTGTGTTTCTAACCCTAACCTAACCCTAACCCTAACCCTTGCGGCCATGCACACAATAACCTCATAAGACGCTATTCCCCAATGATCCCTCTGTATGTATCTTGTGCTGGTGCACCTATACTTGCTTCCCTACCGTTTGGAGTCGGGGGGTTATTGCATTCGAGAGTGGTTCACACTTTCTTGTCACAATAGGCGCTTGTGTGTTCTAAACCCTAACCCTAACCCTAACCCTAACCCTTGCGGCCATGCACACAATAACCTCATAAGACGCTATTCCCCAATGATCCCTCTGTATGTATCTTGTGCTGGTGCACCTATACTTGCTTCCCTACCGTTTTGGAGTCGGGGGGTTATTGCATTCGAGAGTGGTTCACACTTTCTTGTCACAATAGGCGCTTGTGTGTTTCTAACCCTAACCCTAACCCTAACCCTTGCGGCCATGCACACAATAACCTCATAAGACGCTATTCCCCAATGATCCCTCTGTATGTATCTTGTGCTGGTGCACCTATACTTGCTTCCCTACCGTTTTGGAGTCGGGGGGTTATTGCATTCGAGAGTGGTTCACACTTTCTTGTCACAATAGGCGCTTGTGTGTTTCTAACCCTAACCCTAACCCTAACCCTTGCGGCCATGCACACAATAACCTCATAAGACGCTATTCCCCAATGATCCCTCTGTATGTATCTTGTGCTGGTGCACCTATACTTGCTTCCCTACCGTTTTGGAGTCGGGGGGTTATTGCATTCGAGAGTGGTTCACACTTTCTTGTCACAATAGGCGCTTGTGTGTTTCTAACCCTAACCCTAACCCTAACCCTTGCGGCCATGCACACAATAACCTCATAAGACGCTATTCCCCAATGATCCCTCTGTATGTATCTTGTGCTGGTGCACCTATACTTGCTTCCCTACCGTTTTGGAGTCGGGGGGTTATTGCATTCGAGAGTGGTTCACACTTTCTTGTCACAATAGGCGCTTGTGTGTTTCTAACCCTAACCCTAACCCTAACCCTAACCCTTGCGGCCATGCACACAATAACCTCATAAGACGCTATTCCCCAATGATCCCTCTGTATGTATCTTGTGCTGGTGCACCTATACTTGCTTCCCTACCGTTTTGGAGTCGGGGGGTTATTGCATTCGAGAGTGGTTCACACTTTCTTGTCACAATAGGCGCTTGTGTGTTTCTAACCCTAACCCTAACCCTAACCCTTGCGGCCATGCACACAATAACCTCATAAGACGCTATTCCCCAATGATCCCTCTGTATGTATCTTGTGCTGGTGCACCTATACTTGCTTCCCTACCGTTTTGGAGTCGGGGGGTTATTGCATTCGAGAGTGGTTCACACTTTCTTGTCACAATAGGCGCTTGTGTGTTTCTAACCCTAACCCTAACCCTAACCCTAACCCTTGCGGCCATGCACACAATAACCTCATAAGACGCTATTCCCCAATGATCCCTCTGTATGTATCTTGTGCTGGTGCACCTATACTTGCTTCCCTACCGTTTTGGAGTCGGGGGGTTATTGCATTCGAGAGTGGTTCACACTTTCTTGTCACAATAGGCGCTTGTGTGTTTCTAACCCTAACCCTAACCCTAACCCTAACCCTTGCGGCCATGCACACAATAACCTCATAAGACGCTATTCCCCAATGATCCCTCTGTATGTATCTTGTGCTGGTGCACCTATACTTGCTTCCCTACCGTTTTGGAGTCGGGGGGTTATTGCATTCGAGAGTGGTTCACACTTTCTTGTCACAATAGGCGCTTGTGTGTTTCTAACCCTAACCCTAACCCTAACCCTTGCGGCCATGCACACAATAACCTCATAAGACGCTATTCCCCAATGATCCCTCTGTATGTATCTTGTGCTGGTGCACCTATACTTGCTTCCCTACCGTTTTGGAGTCGGGGGGTTATTGCATTCGAGAGTGGTTCACACTTTCTTGTCACAATAGGCGCTTGTGTGTTTCTAACCCTAACCCTAACCCTAACCCTAACCCTTGCGGCCATGCACACAATAACCTCATAAGACGCTATTCCCCAATGATCCCTCTGTATGTATCTTGTGCTGGTGCACCTATACTTGCTTCCCTACCGTTTTGGAGTCGGGGGGTTATTGCATTCGAGAGTGGTTCACACTTTCTTGTCACAATAGGCGCTTGTGTGTTTCTAACCCTAACCCTAACCCTAACCCTAACCCTTGCGGCCATGCACACAATAACCTCATAAGACGCTATTCCCCAATGATCCCTCTGTATGTATCTTGTGCTGGTGCACCTATACTTGCTTCCCTACCGTTTTGGAGTCGGGGGGTTATTGCATTCGAGAGTGGTTCACACTTTCTTGTCACAATAGGCGCTTGTGTGTTTCTAACCCTAACCCTAACCCTAACCCTTGCGGCCATGCACACAATAACCTCATAAGACGCTATTCCCCAATGATCCCTCTGTATGTATCTTGTGCTGGTGCACCTATACTTGCTTCCCTACCGTTTTGGAGTCGGGGGGTTATTGCATTCGAGAGTGGTTCACACTTTCTTGTCACAATAGGCGCTTGTGTGTTTCTAACCCTAACCCTAACCCTAACCCTTGCGGCCATGCACACAATAACCTCATAAGACGCTATTCCCCAATGATCCCTCTGTATGTATCTTGTGCTGGTGCACCTATACTTGCTTCCCTACCGTTTTGGAGTCGGGGGGTTATTGCATTCGAGAGTGGTTCACACTTTCTTGTCACAATAGGCGCTTGTGTGTTTCTAACCCTAACCTAACCCTAACCCTAACCCTTGCGGCCATGCACACAATAACCTCATAAGACGCTATTCCCCAATGATCCCTCTGTATGTATCTTGTGCTGGTGCACCTATACTTGCTTCCCTACCGTTTTGGAGTCGGGGGGTTATTGCATTCGAGAGTGGTTCACACTTTCTTGTCACAATAGGCGCTTGTGTGTTTCTAACCCTAACCCTAACCCTAACCCTTGCGGCCATGCACACAATAACCTCATAAGACGCTATTCCCCAATGATCCCTCTGTATGTATCTTGTGCTGGTGCACCTATACTTGCTTCCCTACCGTTTTGGAGTCGGGGGGTTATTGCATTCGAGAGTGGTTCACACTTTCTTGTCACAATAGGCGCTTGTGTGTTTCTAACCCTAACCCTAACCCTAACCCTAACCCTTGCGGCCATGCACACAATAACCTCATAAGACGCTATTCCCCAATGATCCCTCTGTATGTATCTTGTGCTGGTGCACCTATACTTGCTTCCCTACCGTTTTGGAGTCGGGGGGTTATTGCATTCGAGAGTGGTTCACACTTTCTTGTCACAATAGGCGCTTGTGTGTTTCTAACCCTAACCCTAACCCTAACCCTAACCCTTGCGGCCATGCACACAATAACCTCATAAGACGCTATTCCCCAATGATCCCTCTGTATGTATCTTGTGCTGGTGCACCTATACTTGCTTCCCTACCGTTTTGGAGTCGGGGGTTATTGCATTCGAGAGTGGTTCACACTTTCTTGTCACAATAGGCGCTTGTGTGTTTCTAACCCTAACCCTAACCCTAACCCTACCGTTTTGGAGTCGGGGGGTTATTGCATTCGAGAGTGGTTCACACTTTCTTGTCACAATAGGCGCTTGTGTGTTTCTAACCCTAACCCTAACCCTAACCCCTAACCCCTTGCGGCCATGCACACAATAACCTCATAAGACGCTATTCCCCAATGATCCCTCTGTATGTATCTTGTGCTGGTGCACCTATACTTGCTTCCCTACCGTTTTGGAGTCGGGGGGTTATTGCATTCGAGAGTGGTTCACACTTTCTTGTCACAATAGGCGCTTGTGTGTTTCTAACCCTAACCCTAACCCTAACCCTTGCGGCCATGCACACAATAACCTCATAAGACGCTATTCCCCAATGATCCCTCTGTATGTATCTTGTGCTGGTGCACCTATACTTGCTTCCCTACCGTTTTGGAGTCGGGGGGTTATTGCATTCGAGAGTGGTTCACACTTTCTTGTCACAATAGGCGCTTGTGTGTTTCTAACCCTAACCCTAACCCTAACCCTAACCCTTGCGGCCATGCACACAATAACCTCATAAGACGCTATTCCCCAATGATCCCTCTGTATGTATCTTGTGCTGGTGCACCTATACTTGCTTCCCTACCGTTTTGGAGTCGGGGGGTTATTGCATTCGAGAGTGGTTCACACTTTCTTGTCACAATAGGCGCTTGTGTGTTTCTAACCCTAACCCTAACCCTAACCCTTGCGGCCATGCACACAATAACCTCATAAGACGCTATTCCCCAATGATCCCTCTGTATGTATCTTGTGCTGGTGCACCTATACTTGCTTCCCTACCGTTTTGGAGTCGGGGGGTTATTGCATTCGAGAGTGGTTCACACTTTCTTGTCACAATAGGCGCTTGTGTGTTTCTAACCCTAACCCTAACCCTAACCCTACCGTTTTGGAGTCGGGGGGTTATTGCATTCGAGAGTGGTTCACACTTTCTTGTCACAATAGGCGCTTGTGTGTTTCTAACCCTAACCCTAACCCTAACCCTAACCCTTGCGGCCATGCACACAATAACCTCATAAGACGCTATTCCCCAATGATCCCTCTGTATGTATCTTGTGCTGGTGCACCTATACTTGCTTCCCTACCGTTTTGGAGTCGGGGGGTTATTGCATTCGAGAGTGGTTCACACTTTCTTGTCACAATAGGCGCTTGTGTGTTTCTAACCCTAACCCTAACCCTAACCCTTGCGGCCATGCACACAATAACCTCATAAGACGCTATTCCCCAATGATCCCTCTGTATGTATCTTGTGCTGGTGCACCTATACTTGCTTCCCTACCGTTTTGGAGTCGGGGGGTTATTGCATTCGAGAGTGGTTCACACTTTCTTGTCACAATAGGCGCTTGTGTGTTTCTAACCCTAACCCTAACCCTAACCCTTGCGGCCATGCACACAATAACCTCATAAGACGCTATTCCCCAATGATCCCTCTGTATGTATCTTGTGCTGGTGCACCTATACTTGCTTCCCTACCGTTTTGGAGTCGGGGGGTTATTGCATTCGAGAGTGGTTCACACTTTCTTGTCACAATAGGCGCTTGTGTGTTTCTAACCCTAACCCTAACCCTAACCCTTGCGGCCATGCACACAATAACCTCATAAGACGCTATTCCCCAATGATCCCTCTGTATGTATCTTGTGCTGGTGCACCTATACTTGCTTCCCTACCGTTTTGGAGTCGGGGGGTTATTGCATTCGAGAGTGGTTCACACTTTCTTGTCACAATAGGCGCTTGTGTGTTTCTAACCCTAACCCTAACCCTAACCCTTGCGGCCATGCACACAATAACCTCATAAGACGCTATTCCCCAATGATCCCTCTGTATGTATCTTGTGCTGGTGCACCTATACTTGCTTCCCTACCGTTTTGGAGTCGGGGGGTTATTGCATTCGAGAGTGGTTCACACTTTCTTGTCACAATAGGCGCTTGTGTGTTTCTAACCCTAACCCTAACCCTAACCCTAACCCTTGCGGCCATGCACACAATAACCTCATAAGACGCTATTCCCCAATGATCCCTCTGTATGTATCTTGTGCTGGTGCACCTATACTTGCTTCCCTACCGTTTTGGAGTCGGGGGGTTATTGCATTCGAGAGTGGTTCACACTTTCTTGTCACAATAGGCGCTTGTGTGTTTCTAACCCTAACCCTAACCTAACCCTAACCCTTGCGGCCATGCACACAATAACCTCATAAGACGCTATTCCCCAATGATCCCTCTGTATGTATCTTGTGCTGGTGCACCTATACTTGCTTCCCTACCGTTTTGGAGTCGGGGGGTTATTGCATTCGAGAGTGGTTCACACTTTCTTGTCACAATAGGCGCTTGTGTGTTTCTAACCCTAACCCTAACCCTAACCCTAACCCTTGCGGCCATGCACACAATAACCTCATAAGACGCTATTCCCCAATGATCCCTCTGTATGTATCTTGTGCTGGTGCACCTATACTTGCTTCCCTACCGTTTTGGAGTCGGGGGGTTATTGCATTCGAGAGTGGTTCACACTTTCTTGTCACAATAGGCGCTTGTGTGTTTCTAACCCTAACCCTAACCCTAACCCTTGCGGCCATGCACACAATAACCTCATAAGACGCTATTCCCCAATGATCCCTCTGTATGTATCTTGTGCTGGTGCACCTATACTTGCTTCCCTACCGTTTTGGAGTCGGGGGGTTATTGCATTCGAGAGTGGTTCACACTTTCTTGTCACAATAGGCGCTTGTGTGTTTCTAACCCTAACCCTAACCTAACCCTAACCCTAACCCTTGTGCTGGTGCACCTATACTTGCTTCCCTACCGTTTTGGAGTCGGGGGGTTATTGCATTCGAGAGTGGTTCACACTTTCTTGTCACAATAGGCGCTTGTGTGTTTCTAACCCTAACCCTTGCGGCCATGCACACAATAACCTCATAAGACGCTATTCCCCAATGATCCCTCTGTATGTATCTTGTGCTGGTGCACCTGTCACAGTTCGTCACCGATCCCCGAGTCACACCAACACAAACACAAGAGGCAGAAGAATCCAATGTCCAATATTTAATAACAGTTAAAAAGTACAAGGTAAGAGAATAAAAAGATAAAAAGGATCATTCTAATCAAAAATCTTAGTCCCACAATCCAAAAGGATAAAAAATGTCGTTCTCCTATTTAAAATCCTATGGTCCCATAATCCTCTGGACAGAATGTCTCACGAATAGTTCAGTCACTGGTATTCCATTTCTACGGCGCCGTGCGCGTTGTCTGGCTCTCCCCACGCTGCCTCTTCCCAGACGTGGAAGTCAGGCGTTGTGCCGATCCTTGGTTCTCGTGGTTGCTTACAGCTATTCCATTCCTACCGCATTGTGCGCGTTGTCTGGTTCTTTGTTCTCCTCACGTTGTCGCTCCACGGACGTGGAAACCGGGCGTTGCGCGGGTCCTTTGTTCTCCTCTGAACACGCCCCGGGACCGAACTCGTTGTCGCTCCACGGACCTCTCCAGCGGGCGTTGCGTTCGTCCTTCTTTATATCTCCAATCACTCGCATTCATGGACCAATGGCTGGGGGACAAATTAATTAGGGAGGAGGGAGCACCCGGGATAAAGGCGCCGCGTGCAAAAAGTCCAAGACACCGCCAATTATTCACACCCGAGTCCACGCCAAACGTCCACTCTGGCAACACCGCAAACAAATCACTGCAACTGGGTTAACAAACAATTACATTGAAATCCATGCACAAACAATAATTCACCACAGCAAAATAGAAAGCTCAATTAACACTGTACACACAACAAACCACATCAAGCTTATTAGACCCATCCCACAGTCTCTGCCACATAGTCCCTGCCAGCCCGTGACATCTACATTGTATGTTCTTACAGCACTTTTTTTGCTTTGTGACTGTGATTCATCATCAGAGAGCCAAAGTTCACTCCCCTCCTCATCCTCACCCATACCAGACTCATGAACATCAATAGACTCAGAGTCTAGTGACACCTGGTCCACTTCTACCTGCTGTGTGGACTTTACAGGATTTGCTGCCTCTTTATTCTTCCTTTTACCATGAGACTTCTCAACAGGTGTCTCCTCTTCCATCTCTTTCTCACCATTAATTCCATCCACATTCAGTGATGTAGGCTCATCCTCATCGACATCGTTTACATCATTTTGTTGTTCCTTTGCACATTTCTCAACTTCATTTTTGCCATTTTCCTCACTTGTTCCTTCAGCAGATTGACACACATTTTCAGATTCACGACTAGACAGTTTTTCCTTTTCTACCAGCGCAGTATAGTGCTGCACCCCGGAGGGTCCAGGCTCACTCTCGCTCTGAGCCCCTCCGTCTCCCATCGCTTCCTCCTCTGCAGCAGCAGCAGCAGCAGAGGGGGGAGTAGCGGTCGGAGCCACGGCAGGTTTCTGCGGACAAACCTTCACTACATGGCCCTCCCCTCCACACCCAAAGCACTTAGACGTTTCAGATGTTACAAAAATAACATACTCAGAATCATCAAGTTTCACTTTGAAAGCCAGACTCAGATCCTCATCTCTGTTAATCAGAATCATGCTCACTTGTCGCCGATGAGACACAACGTGTTTCAAAAGCGGCGATTTACAGCCTGACGGGAGCTTCCTTATTGGGGAGACTAGTTGACCATGTCTCGACAGCTCTCTTATCCAAAAATCATCGCTAATGAAGGGCGGAATGTTAGAGATAGTGACCCTCTTAGCGGGCGTTGTCAGGGGCAACACTGATACTAATGTATCTCTAATCACGACACCGCTCTCAATTAATTTATTCACTTTGCCGATCTCATCAACAAATAATACAAATGCGCCGTTCATCCGAGCAGCGGATTTAACGCTCTTGTATCCAACAACTTTCCCCACCGCCAGACTGCACTCTTCCACTGAGCAGGAGAAACAAGTAGATATCTTGATGCCATGTTTCTGTAATGTTTGCCCTCTGGCATAACATAAGTTATATTAAATACTTAGATAAAACACAGGCTGACGACCGACTTGATTTGGTGCTGGTTTATTTGCTGGCGGGCTTGAACAACTCACGTCATTACGTCATTCCAGGAGTTATGCTTTTGACTACGGTAAGCGGTAAGTAACAAACAGTCACAACAAATATTACAGTTTCCTTGTGAGTTTGGTCAACTCCATGGCCACACACAGGGACCAACCAGCAAAACGCTGGCTGGTATGTTAACAAACAATCAACACCCCACACCCGCTGTATTTACACTATCAACACGCTATAAGTGACAAATAAAAAACCTAAACCATAACCAAGTAAAAAGAAAAAGAAAAAAGAAAGAAAAAATAACAAATAAAGAGTTAGAAAACTCACGCACTGCAACACGCGCTCAGGCCGCACTCACCACGCTCACTCCCAGCATGCACTCAGAGAGAGAGAGAGAGGGGGAGAGAGAGAGAGAGAGAGTCATCATTATCAGATTAATTATGTTTTCCCTCGCTGGGTTTCGAAAAGATTACTGATGTATAGATTGTGACGGTCTCAGGGGTCGGGAAGAGAAGGTGTGTGTGTGTGTGTGCAAGATTGTTGTAGAAAACAATACACACTCGTAACATTGTTTTCTTAATCTTCTATAGAGCAGCTATAGACTCGATAGCACGTGGGCATTTGTGCATATGCCGGTGTGTGTGTGTATGTGTGTGTGATCTTATGATGATACAGTCCCAACATGCTTGAGAACACACACACAGCCTTGGATCAGCTCTCAGTGATTGAGAGCTCTCAATATAATAATAATACTAATAATAATAACAACAATAATAATAATACACACATATAATATGTAAGTATTATAATATAAGTATTATTAGTAATATTATTATCATCATCATCATCATCATCATCATCATCATCATTATTATTATTATTATTATTATTATTATTATTATGCTGTGTCAGGAGTCAGGACACCTGGCTTGGCTATTCTGGGCTCCTCCCACTCAGGAAGCAGGTAGATTGGAGAGTTGACAAGAGGTTCGCACCACGGCAGGTGGTACAGTCGGACATGTCCACCACGCTCTCTCCCCTGAGCGTGTGCGGTGGTTTAGCTCTGGTTTAACACCTTGGCTGGACTTTACTTCTCACTGGACTTCAGCAGACTGGACGGGGCTGGGAGGAGGCTGGGCAGCTGGCTGGGTGGGAACAGCAACCACACAAAACCCTTACTTTACAGGAAATGTAAAAACTCTGTATATTTATCATTGTATATTGTATATTATCATCATCATTGAACACTGCATCAAACTTGCTATTGTGTGTGTATATATCGGGTCAGATACTTGTATGTGTCATTATCTTATTCATATTTTACCAACGAATGTCGAGACAGGTGATTTGTCCGTCATTTGTTTTAATGGTAACATCTGACGGCACGAACAGCATGACATTATGCCGTCATCAACTTACAGGTTACAATTCAATTCAATTCAATTCAATTTTATTTGTATAGCCCTTAATCACAAGACAGTCTGAAAGGGCTTTACAGGTCAGATTGTTCTGGGCCAAAAGTGATTTATGACACCCCCCTAGCCCAAGCCCCCCTAAGGGCAAGAAACGACTCCCTTAATTAACAAGGAAGAAATCTCGAGGAGGAACCTCAGAGTGGGGGAGCCCTCCTTCCAGGGATGGTTCAGAGTGCAATGGGTGTCATACGGGCATTAAAAACAGGGGTAACAAAGCATGACAAAGTGCAAATGACAAAGTACAAATAGTAAATGAAATAGTAATATTTGTAATAATGTGATGGGGTGCTGGCTGGAGAGCAAGCTGGTAGCCGGCAGGTGAGGTGGCCAGGTATCCAGTCACGATCACAGCAGCACCCTAGATAATGGAGACAACATGAAGGTTAGATGGAGCACAGT
>PIJE02001679.1:18966-21466 GCA_002895965.2 Coryphaenoides rupestris
CCCAGAACAGAAATAGAAAATGTTTCTTGTCTTGATCTAGTGCCTTTATTTGTGATATTAGTGAAGGCCAGGGTATGGGTGGATTTTAGATTTTATAGGGCCATGAATAGTCTAGAAGAGTTTGAGGAGATGTGGTGCTATAAACATATAATCTGTTCTGTAGATGATATTGAGGATGGTAAATTAATTTTTAGCACTGCTTTTCTATAAAATATTGTATTTATTGGAAGAAAAGTAATATATTGGTGTCTTCGTCTCGGATAGTGTTTTTATGACATTAATGTAAATAAATGGTGTTTTAAAAATAAAAAATAAAAATCTCTCTCTCTCTCTCTCTCTCTCTCTCTCTCTCTCTCTCTCTCTCCATCTCTAAGGATGAACAGAACACCAAATGAACACAAAGCACGGTTACCAAAGAGTGATCAGACAACGTTACAGAGAGACCAGTAGAGAAAATGGCAGACAGACAAGGATAAAGGGGCGAGACAGGAGACAGGGGGAGAGAGAGCGATAGAGAGAGAAACACAGAGACAGAGAGAGAGAGACACAAGGAGTTACATGCAGCTTAGAAATCATCCCCTTTAATTAAAAGTCATAAATCTATGATTACTCTTCCATACTGCCAAGGGGTTATACCCTCCTCTGTCTCTCCCGACCCCCTCCCCTCTCCTCCACCCTCCACCCCCCCCTCCTCTCTCTCTCCCCCGCTCACCTTTGAAGGCTCAAAGCATCTACTACTTTGTCCACTGCACGCACACCCACCCACCCACCCACACATGCACGCACACCCACCCCCCCCTTCCCTTCACCTCTCCCCCACCCATCCCTCTGCCAGTCTGTCTGTGTCGAGAGAGGTGGAGGAGGTGGGGGGGAAAGGGGGTGGGGGAGAGAAGGGGTGGGGTTAAGTGAAAGATGAAAGAGGCAGTGGTCCACTGTTTACATGTGGCCCATCGAACACTGGATCAGACGCACCCAGCCCTCTCTGTGCTGCCCTGGATGGAGAGAGCAAGAGAGAGAGAGATAGAGAGAAGATAACCTTTCAGCATCCCTAGCAAACCTAAAACCCACAAATAGGAAGGCTAATAAAAATAGCAATGATAAATGGTTCGACAATGAATGTAAAAACCTTCGAAAGAAATTACGGAACTTATCAAACCAAAAACATAGAGACCCAGAAAACCAGAACACACGTCTAGGCTATGTTAAAAACCAGCTTGTTACGGCTCGCCCGTCCTCGCCTCCACGCCCGATCCTCTCACCTCCCGCTACACGCCCTGCACGCGCCGCCGTGGTCCGGGCATACGGCGCTCCTTCTCCCCGGAGTTCCCCCCGGCTGCCGGGCGCTCGCGTTCCCCATCCTCCGCCGCCCCTGTCCTCTCGGCAGGCTCCTCCCACCTGTCGGAGTCGGACATTCCCGGCACGTCGGCGCAGGCGCAACGGTGGAGCGGCGCTGACGCTGCACACAGCGCGAGTCTCCGCACCGGCTCCCCATTCCTAATCACCGCACCTGTCCCTGATCGGCAATCACCGCCCGCACTACAAGAGCCTGGCCTGCACTCCACTCGGAGCCAGATCTTTCCCTATGCTACAGGTGGTAAAGTATACTCCAGTTATCACATCCTGTAGCAGTTATCACTAGCCAACTTAACGTCACGCCGTTGTTGCGCTCAGCCCTGTTGCTTGTTTGCCTCACCCGGGATCTCTATCCCTCACCCCGTTTTTCTCTCACCCCTCCAGCATTCCGGACCTCCCTGCTGAGTTGGAGCCAACCCGCAGAGTCCTGCCCGGATCCCCGTACTCCATGTGGCATCTTGTGTGGCAATCCCCTTGTTTTTTTAATTAAACCGCCTTTTGGGCCTGTACCTCAACTACGCCTCCTCCGTTGCTGTGCGCCTGGGTCTCACCTCCACACAACCCCTAACACAGCTACATGCTATTGAGGAATCCATAAAAACAAACAAGTTCTGGGAAAACTGGAACACTCTAAACAAGCAAAAACATGAGGATCTACCAATCCAAAATGGAGATGTGTGGGTCAACCACTTCTCCAAGCTCTTTGGCCCAATAGAAAAAAATACACAGCAAAAACACTTACTAGATAAACTACAAAGTTTAGAGTCAATCATAAAAGACCATCAAAACCCACTAGACTCACCAATCACACTAAAGGAACTACAAGACAAAATAAAATCACTGGAAACCAAGAAGGCCTGTGGTGTCGACGGGATCCTAAATGAAATGATAAAATTCACAGACCTCAAATTCCAATTGGCTATATTAAAACTCTTTAATGTTGTCCTTAGCTCGGGGATCTTCCCCAATATTTGGAACCAAGGTCTGATAACACCACTTCACAAAAGTGGAGACAAATTTGACCCCAACAATTACCGCGGGATCTGCGTTAACAGTAACCTTGGGAAAATCCTCTGTATGATCATCAACCACAGACTCCTACATTTCATCACTGAAAATAATGTCCTAAACAAATCCCAAATTGGCT
>PIJE02001679.1:23966-37056 GCA_002895965.2 Coryphaenoides rupestris
CCAAAGTGTCCTAAACATTGTAAACATACGATGCCAACGCAAACCGTTTAAATTAAACAATACTGGCATCGCTACCCCTGGCCGCAAAAATCCCAGACTGCCAACCGCGGCCTGGACCGCTCCAGATGTCTGTGGTTCGGATCGCAGCAGTCAGCCCTGAGACCACAGGGAGCGAGAGAGAGAGAGAGAGAGAGAGAGAGAGAGAGAGAGAGAGAGAGAGAGAGAGCGGAAAAACGTGAGAAATTATTTAACAGTGTTTTTTATGCGAAGGTTATGCTTTCATAGAAAATGATAACAAGATAAGATAAGCAGATAAGCCAGTGAGACAAGCTAACATATGTTCTCCCCCCGCCCACCCCCCTCTCCCCACCCACCCCCTTCCCCACCCCCCTCTCCCCCCCCGTGATGAATTACACTCACAATACATTTCCTCATAACTCGCTCAACTTATGAGGGGGGGGGCTAGATGGTGATTGTATTAATACAGACGAGGTCCGTGTGGAGATGCTGTAATCGTTTCTTCGGAGGCTCTCATGTTTTCTTAACATGTGAGGGTGTGTTCATTGAAACCGCCTGCGTCACCAAAAAAGGACAACGAAAACACACACGCACACACACACACACACACACACACACACACACACACACACACACACACACACACACACACACACACACACACACAGCGGAACGTAACTATATGATATTATTCATTCAATCACATGTTTCATTACAATACAATACATCATGTGTTTGCATTGAATCACATGTCATGACATTCATTGAGCACGTTTACATGCACACTAATAAACCGATCATTATCTGATTTCTGGAGTTACCAGATCATTCAAGTGGTCATGTATACAGCATAGTCCGATAACCTTTATCGGATAAAGGCCTTTATCGGTTTATGAGAAATCCGATTAACACATCTTGGTTTTTGACCAATAATCCGTTTTCTTCGGTGCATGTATACGTTAATCAGGTTTCTTTTCGTTCTTTTCCATCTGCGCATGTGTAAACGGATGTACCAACCGCCGTAAAACAAGAAGAAGAAGAAGAAACGGATGGAGATTGAACGCGTGCGGATGCAGTCACGCCAACTTAGTGACTTCTTCTCTATATTTAGCGACTATTCAGACCCCTCTAGCGACTTTTTCAAAAAAGCGACTAGCGACAAATCTAGCGACTTTTTCTGGTGTCATTGGAGACTTTTGGCGACTCTGACGTGAAAGCTCGTATCGTTCTTACTCTTGTCAACGAGCAGCGGGCGGGTGCTGCCCTCCCCCCTCCCCCCTCCCCCCGTCCTAAAGCACTCACAGGCGGCCCGGTCGTGTCCTCGCGCAGCAGTCCCTCCCAGCTGCAGTCAGAGCACGAGACGTTCACCCAGACTGTAGCCGCCGCTGGCTGATCAGGGCGGGATGTAAATGTAATATAAAAAATTAAATACATTTAAAAAACAACGAACAAAAAAAACTAAGGAACTCCGCCAGAGTGTCTCTTTTGGGTCAGTTTTGCCGGTCCCAAGCCCAACGTCATGAAAGAAATCCAACTAATCGACTGAATCATGTAAACCTGGGTTTTCAGTTATCTGATTACTGAAGTGCATGTAAACGCGTCAAATCAGATTATTACCATTACCTGATTATTCCCAATTATCGGATTATTGTGTGCATGTAAACGTACTCACTGTTAAGGGGGAACACGCCACACAGCGAGGGCCCCAGGGGGTCTCGCTGGGCGATGCTTTGTCACTTAAGTTCAAACGGAGGCCCAATCATTTTAACGATTTCGGTCGAACTTGTCTTTGAACATTCACGACGTGTGCTGACGCGACTGCATTCTTGTTGCACCACTAACACCCTGTATGTTATTGCGCTTTGTGCTAGTGTGTGTGTGTGTGTGTGTGTGTGGAAACTCCCTCTGCTTGCATGTGAATCACACGAGCATAGCGTGCCCCAGGACGTAATGAAGGCTACCAGATACCTGATAAGGTCACAGGCTGACACTCACACACACATACGACACCAGGTGAGTCCATCTCTTCTTCTCTACCACTGTTGCATGGCAGCACCTTCAGACACACACACACACACACACACCCTGTCTGATTCTGGAATTGAATTCAGAAGGTTCAAATCCGTGTCGGAATGTACTGGTTTCTCAACCTCCCACTACCTCCCTCTGACAAGTACACACACACACACACACACACACGTGCGTGCACACACACACACACACACGCACAAACACGCACAATCTTTCAAACATACACACACACACACACACACACACACACAGGTATGCACGCTCACACCTTACACACGTGCACACAAACCCTCCAAAAAAAATCACACACATACACACACATGCAGAAAAACGCACATTCTAACAAATATACACACTCACACACACACACGTATGCACGCCCACACCTCCCACAAACCCACCAAAAAAAGCATACATACACATACACACACACACATACACACAATCGCACACACACACACACGTATGTACGTTCACCGGCACCAGCGTGACGTCAGCCGTCCAGCGTGAGTGTGAGCTGGCTGGCGGTGGACCCGTCTGACCTCGTACACTCAGAGATAGCTGCCTGCCTGCGTTAGCCTGCACACATGAGGCGCGGAAGCCCCTGCTACAGCCTCTGTAGTTAGAGTTAAATAAAGGCCGTCGTTGTCCACCACCCCCCTTCTCTTCTCTTCTCTCCTTCCTTCCATCCGTCTCTTTCTCCTTTCCTCACCTCCCTACCTCCGTGTTATGCTTTATTGAGGACTCACCCCATTTTCTATCAACAACGCCGATCTTCAGCTGAAGATGGTCAACTCTCTGCTCTCCACTGCCTCTTCTCTCTCCCTCCCCTGCCTCCCTTCCCCTCCCCAACCCGCCAAGTCCTCTCAGAAATCCTGGAGTCATTTCAACTGTTCTTTAATCTTCGCTCCGGAGAGCGAACAATGAAGCAGTTGTCCCTGTCGTTGGAAAGGCTGGAGGAAAAAAGGAAAGTAAAAGGGGGGCCTTCGAATGACAACAAGATAATGGCTGAGGGATCTGGCGCTGACATGAAAGGATGCTATCTCCAAGATCTTGAACTAACCTATTATGGGGGTTTGAGTTATGATTTCTCAAAGAAAAAAGTACAAAAACCAGCACACAAGAGGAGCAACAATGTGTTTTGTGAATGGATCAATGAGCACCAGCTGGGCGTGAGCTATGTGTGTGTGTCTTCGTGTGTGATGACTCCACCCAGTCTGTGTGTTGTTAATGTTGTTCTCTCATCAAATGCTCACAGCAGAGCTGAGTGGTCTCATTAAAGACAACGACTGGCACCTGTGGGCTTGCCAGAGACAAAGGGCCCAGGCTTCTGGAAATCTGGGCCACAAACATCCATGGGAGCAGCCATGACCACCTCTCTCTTTCGCTTCTGTTGAAACCCTTCTTGCACCATACAACACCCCACATGACACCTTTCACACACTTACATACATGCACGACACTACTGATTTAACATACCTTCACACAGTCACACACACCATGTTTTTTGCTAAGTTATCCTTGATTTAGTTCGTAATAAATTCAGTGATTATTGTAACATACTGTGTGGACCTCCTTCATTTGTTGCACATCTGAGCCAGGTGTAACGTGTGTGTGTGTGTGTGTGTGTGTGTGTGTGAATTGAAATTACGTGATCATCTTCCGAGGGGTTGTCAGCCCCACACATTGTCCCTTAATCCTTGGAACAGGAATTTCGTACTTCCCCCCCCCTCTTACTGCTTCTTAAAACCCTGAGAAAGGACATGAGCAATGATCAGTCTGCGGCGACAGTCTCATTAATTGTCTCAAAGCACAATCCTTCTCCCCTGAAAAGAAATAATTGGTGGGAAAAAATATATATAGAGCAGATTTTGATGAGGATATGCGAAGACTACTGTCTATTTTTTATTGAAGGCTTTGCACTGGGAAATCACTAAACGGATACACACAAGATATCTACGTGAATTTGTGTTGGCCTGACTTGCCCCGAATCGGACGAGTCAGACCAGTGGTTTTAATTCCAAATTCATCATTGTGTGTCCACAGGGAGAGTTCGCCCGTGTTAGCATTTTCCTACTATTTTTGGCGCTGTGATTTGTTATATTGTCAGTTGTTCTGCGTCACTACCCTCTGTGTACACCACCCAGGCAGAGGCAAGGCAGGACTGCTGATAGTATAACTGCTGCATCACAGGTAGTCCAAATCACAGTGCAGAAAACACACACTGCCAAATGATCCGTGTGTTGCTAGACAAACTGGGATCTCGGTGTGTTGTCACCGGCGCTCGTTTTGACTATTCAGAACGCATTGGAAATCTTTGGGAAGTAATTAAAAGTGTATTCCCCACATGAACCGGAGCTAGGCTAATGTACCGCTCCAAGTGAATGGAATCGGCTAACGGCAATGACGAATGACGAACGATGACGAATTGGGAATTAAACGACTCGTCTGATTATGGATAGGTCAGGTAAATGCGAATTCACAGACATCTCTGCATATCCCTTTTTGTGTGTTAGTGTTATTCTCCAGATACCTATGGTGTAAATCAAAAACAACTGCGCACATTTAGAATCATTATGAATGGATTGCATTTATAAAGCGTTTTTATCCAAATCGCTTTACAGATGCCTCACATTTACCCACTGACGGCGTTGTCAACCATGCAAGGTAACAACCAGCACATCAGGAGCAGGTGGTATCTTGCTCAGGGACACCTCGACAGGAGGGGAAGCCCGGGGATCGAACCAGCAACATTCGTGTTGCCAGACAACCGATTTTACCTCCTAAGCTCCTGAGCGACCCCATTATCAGATTCGATTGATACCATGATCAGAATTCGACAAATTGAAAATTACTGTTTTGAATAAGGCATCTTTGAGGTCCGAGGAAAGAATCAGCATTTCGACTCAATTGAGTTTGAACCACATGTTATGCTGGATACCTCTTCTAAGTCCTCCTTCTCCTAAGCTGGTTGTGATCACCTAGAGTTGAACTACTTCTATTTACTTGTTAGTCGCTGCCGTTTCAGTTCACAGACAATTTCGGTGAACATGCAGAACATTTTTACCTAACTATGCTTGTTTTACCATTGTCTCACATTCAAGCATTAACAACCAACCCCCCTCCAAGGCTGTTAAACACAACATAAACTCTACAGCAGCGCAGCTAGGGCCCGCGCTTCAGAATACAACAGAACGCAACGCAACACAACACAGCGCAGCTGACACCCTCATGGCAGCAGCAGCAGTCTGGGAGTGCCCCACATCCACCGTCACCCTGACGCCTGCTGTCAAACCCCGCCACCCCCCCCTCGACAGATCTGCTCTCTCTCAGCCCCCACCACCTCCTCCTCCACCTCCACCTCCTCCACCACCAGCACCACCCCACCTCGCTACTTCCCAGCAACTCCCAGACACTGTAAACACACACAAACGTTTTTATGAGGCCAAGTGAATGCGGCCTAGCAGCCAATTAAAGAAAAAAAAAGAAAAAAGAAAAAAACGATTTCGACTTCAACTGCTGGCACACAAAGGAAATCAAAGGGAGGAGGGGCGGGGTGGGGGGTGTTGCCCGCCTCCTACCTCCACCACCGCCCCCCCCCCACCCACACACACACACACACACACCACAAATACCTGTTCCCTCTCTCTCTCTTGGATACACACACAGCTCACAACACAGACACTACAAGAGACTTACTTAACACCCGACCCAGCGTCTCACATTCCACCGGTCTGAGGTTAGACGACTGTATGACAGAAGTGCATGCGTGTGTGTGTCTGTTTTTTATGTGGAGTGATCTGGGCTGGGTCGAAATACCTCAGTAGCTGTGGGATGTCATGAATAAAAGTGAGAAGATGTCTGAGAGGATAAAGGTATGATGCACGTGTGTGTGTGTGTGTGTGTGTGTGTGTGTGTGTGTGTGTTGCATGTGTGTGTGATATGTGCATTCCTGTGGAGGAATATGCATGTCTGTCTATGTTTCCTTTGGAGTGTGTACATTTTTTGTCTCTGAATTTAAATGCATTTGTCTGCGTGTCTGCGTACATGTGTATGTGTGTCTTTTTCTATATTCCATTGTGTGTGTGTGCACGTTGTGGCAGACGGCCACTGAGGGGCCGATGAATAAGTGTGGACGACAGTCAGGGGGCCGCAATTCCCAATTCGGCCCCCAGAGGGAGCCGAGGAGGCAGGAATTGCAACCAAGGCAATCAGCCTTATTGAAATTGGCTGCGCAGGCAGCCAATTAAGGACCCAACCACAGACTATAAAAAGGAGAGACCACTTCCCGGTGTGATAACCCCCTGCATACGAATGACGACAACGGTATCGGAATAACGGACTTGGTCACGATAAATATCCCTGCACTTTCCCTTCCCCTTTACTATAAATAAAGACTATTCATTGAATATTGGTGTGTGAAAGTGGAGTTATTATCTTCAGTCGGGTGGACACACTCCACAATATAGGGGAGTGTGCCACATATGGTGGAGAATGCGGGCATAGAACGGAAGTAGACTGAATGTAATAAATTCCCCCACACCCAGCCACAAAATGGAGATGGAGGCCCTGTATGACATTTTCGTAAAGGGTGGTCCGGACATGGATGCCCGGATCGACCGCTTGGCCCGGGAGGGGGTCGCCCCTGTCACGACCAGCCAGCCGAAAAAATCGGCCAAGAAGAAAAAGGCTGGGGTTGCTGCCGGGGCGGGCCCATGGGTCCCGGAGGGAGAGAGTCATCTCCCTCCAGGAGGAGGCCGCCCTGGCCAGGGAGCAGGTGAAGCAGCTCAGCCAAGAGCTGCAGCGGGAGAAGGAGAAGGTGGGCCAGGTGGAGGCCATGATAAAGGAGCTGGGGGCCATGCAGGCTACAAGCCAGAGGGGGTACCAGGAGCTGGAGGCCATGCAGCTCAAGGTGAGGGAGCAGCTGGAGGGCCGGATCGGTCGGCTGCAGCAGGAGAATAGCGTCCTGAGAGACGCCTTCAGCTCCGCGGCCAACCAGATGGAGAGCATGCACGCTGCAGAACTGAAGCAGGTGCGCTCTGGGTACGCGGGGCTGCGGGAGCAGCTGGAGGCTGCGCAGGCTGGGCTGCTGCAGGAGCACGAGGCCACCCTGGAGGCCGCAGCCCAGCGAGAGCAGCAGGCCCTGGGACAGGCCAAAGAGGTCCAGGCCCAGCTGATAACCCCCTGCATACGAACGACGACAACGGTATCGGAATAACGGACTTGGTCACTATAAATATCCCTGCACTTTCCCTTCCCCTTTACTATAAATAAAGACTATTCATTGAATATTGGTGTGTGAAAGTGACTTATCTTCAGTCGGGTGGACACACTCCACAATATAGGGGAGTGTGCCACAACGTGTATGTGTGTATGTGTGTGTGTGTGTTGAGGGAGAACCAGCAGGGTTGCTCTGTGTCTAGAACCCACGCGACGGTTAGGATGGTGTTGAGTCTCAGGAGACACCCGCCCCCCCCCACCTCCCACCCCCTGCTGCCACTCTCTCTCCCGCCCCCCCCATCTCCAGATTTTCCCTGGGTGCTGCTGCTGCATGTCTCTCTAAACAGCTCGGAGATTCATCGTCCTAACCCACAACCCTGGAGAGAGTCAGCCGGGAGAGAATCAGCAAGTTAACTGGCAAATAGAGTAAGAGGACGTGAATATACATCATGCTCCGGAGCAAGACACCTCGTCTGGAGTTAGGCGATCTATTGAGCTAGCTGTTGCCTCCTCGCATGGTCGACACCGCCATCAGCGGATGAACGTGAGTTTGACTGGGTGAATGTGAGGAGCGCTCTGAGTTTCTGGTCTTTAAAAGCACTATATGAATGCTGTCCATTTACCATTGACGTTTACATTTACACACACACACGCACACACAGCGAAGGTGGGTGGGTCAACCACGGAAGCCGACAACCAGCTCTTCAGAAAGTAGGCGGGAATTAAGACCCGCATGGAATCATCAAGATTCTAACCAGCAACCCTCACCAGAGAGAGAGAAATGGAGGGTAAGGAAGGCTTCTCCTCCACCCTCCCTGATCTGCGGCTGGTCTGTGTCAGGGCAGATGCATATGGATGGTGATATGACCCAGCGTGGCAGGTGATTAATCTGCCCTTTTGTACTGCTGCTGCTGCTGCTGCTGCTGGTGCTGCTGACAACGCGCCGTTCCACAAATATTCGGTCTGAGTCAGCAGCCGCCGCTACCGCCACTGCAGCAGCAGCACGGGAGAGGCGAGATATGGGTCCGTACAGGTCGGGGACACTGGGTGGAGGTGGCTCGGAGGCATGTGCTATAAACAGGCATGGTATGTACTGTACTGTACTGTACTGGAACAAAAGGCAAACATGGGAAAAGTGCCATGCTGGCTTAATGTACAGTAACTTTATGTTCTGGGGACTGACTGGACTGACTGTGAAAAGGACGACAGAGAAGGGCGAAGGAAATACGGTAACTTCCACTTCGCGGTCCTCGGAGAGACAAGGTTCTTTCTGAGTGGGCCTGATGAACGTTCCCTCGTGTCCGGCTGCACGTTATTGTTGCCGGGGGCTTATCTGGGCATTGTAGCACAGTCGACATAACCCTGACCTGTGATCCTGAAGTCCTACAACGGACAGAACCGAACAGAACCCGTCCTTGAGAGAAGAGCTGAGGCCAGCCGTCCCATCTGTGGATGTCAGAGAGGTGTTTTGACAGAGGTGGATAAACGGAGCTACGGCCGGAGATAATTGTGCTCACTTTGGCGAATGTTCTGAATGTCTCCTCTTTCATCAGCCGGAGAATCTCTCCCTCTGTCTATTCTATTAGCCCTCTCGCTATTCTCTCCATTCCTCTGTACACAGAGGAGCTCCCAACAGGCTGAGGAGAGAGAGCGAGAGAGAGAGAGAGGGAGAGAGGCTCAGCTCTGATGACATCAGGAGCTGGCTGTCGCTCTGGCTTTGAAAACTCACCAAGCAAGTATCGCCATTCATTAACCTCTGTAGCAGCAAGCAGCCAACCCAATAAGGATTTGGTTAATTAATTGGTCTCGGGAGCGTCCTGATCTCTGTGTGTGTGTGTGAGAGCGAGAGAGATTGAGAGAGGAGGGGGTGTGTGTGTGTGTGTGTGTGTGTGTGTGTGTGTGGTGGGGGGGGTCTGGTCGTAATAAGAAGACATATCTCTAAAGATTTGAGAACATTAACGTGAACTAACCAACTCTCCACAGGTACAGATGAGCTCACTCACTGCCTTCATTTTGCATGCATTTATTTTAATCATCTGTGTGTTCCAGTGTGTTCCTTGCCAGGAACACACTGGAACACACAGATGATTAAAATAAATGCACTCCTTCCCATAATCCTTTTTTCTTTTTCTTTTATTACTACCAGTGCGATGTCTCTGTGCTGTGACCTAGTAAAAGTTGAGTGGCGGGATATGAACTGGAACAGATGTGTTGGGGGTGGGGGCAGAAGAGGCAGTAGATAGTAGATGGACGAACATATAGTAGACACATGGTCATCTATCTATTTATTGTCGAGTCATTTAGCAGGCACTTTAATAAAAAAAAAACCACAGATTTTAAAGGTCCTGTATGTAAGAATAATTAATCCATTCAGGGACTACATGTAGGATTTTACAGCACAAATCACTTTAAATTGCCAGTTTGTGAGCAGGTTGTGGTTGAAGTTAAAACATGAGAGGTTCCCCGACTCTCTCTGTTGCGTAGAACAGCTTTTGGGCTGATTTCTCTTATTAGTGACACTTCCGTCTTTTGTGGAGCCAGAGGGACGCTTATTTCTTTTTACTTGTTCTTTCTCTTTTATTTCATTTTGTTCTACTTTGAGGTAAAATCTGAATGCTGTCTGGGAGAAGAATATTCACACCTCACATTTCTGTAGAGAATGAGATTACAGTTCATGTTTAATTATCTCGCTTCATCTAATAATAATTTGTCACAGCACCTGTTCCGGCCTCTATGCAGGTGTAATATGGGTTTAAAGTCTTTGAGCCATTTCTAGATGTGCCAAACTATCTCATCTGGAGCTTCTGCTTTATCGCACACTTGTTTAAATGGAAATAACTGTGGAAAGTCGGAAACGACCGAAAAGGCAAAAAAGTTTTCGTGTGTGTGTGTGTGTGTGTGTGTGTGTGTGTGTGTGTGTGTGTGTGTGACAGATGTATATGTATATACATCTGTCACAGGCTCCAAATACACGCCAGAACTCACAAGGACATGAATGATTCATCGTTGCACTGTATTGTGGGTAATTTAGCTGTCAAGTTCCTCCTCTTCTCCACTTTGGTAATTGAGTGGGAGGGGGGAAAGCCCACCCCCCCCAACACCCCCCCCAACACCACCACCCCTGACACACACCCCTACACCCCCCACAACCCCTTCTTCAAACCTTTAATCTCAAAGACTCACCGGAGCATCCATCATAGCAGCTCACACCAAGCCCAGACTACTTTAACCAAGTTAAAGAAAACATTTACGGATACAAATCAGGATACAAATGTGTCTGGCTGTGCCCCGATCGCTATCTGCTTCACGGCATCCATCCAATATGTTCCATTTTTTTGTTCCTTATATCTCTCTCGTTCATGTTTTGTTTTGAAATAGTTTTGCTTTAAAAATCGTTGAATTATTAACTTAACTTTTACTTTGTAATTTATTCATGGTTTTCTTCACATCAGGGTATCTTGTTTGTTTTTCACTCAACATCCGAAGCACTTTGTTTAAACCTCATGTTGTCGGCTATTAAAGAAAGGGCTCTCTCTCTCTCTCTCTCTCTCTCTCTCTCTCTCTCTCTCTCTCTCTCTCTCTTCTCTCTCCCCCCCCCCTCCCGGGGCAGTGCTATGATCTGAAGTCCCCAGTGAAGTGTTGCCATAAAGCCGTTTCCATCGCAAATTGGAAATTTGCATTAACGATAAAATGATAATGTAATCATAAAAAGTATTCATTATGGCTATTGGTTGACTGTCATCGGCCAAATAATTCAAGCAGTTAATTTGAGTGAGTACATTACATTACACTTACAGGAAATAGGCAGGGGAAGCAGAATGTTCCCATAATGCTATGCAGTAGGGCGCCATTACAATAGACAACCACCACAAGGTTATGCTAATACGCGGTTCAATTGTTGCCATGAGTTCCTCTGAAATGAAATGCTGGAAGATAATGGCGGGAACGCGGACTGCGCTGGCCTTATTATACTGAATATATAGAGCTATACGCGCATCTGAAAGTATCCGGAGAACCTTGTCTGTCTGCCATGCAGCCGCTGCGGAGCATTTCTCTGCAAATGTCGATTTTGAATGATCATTGATAAAAATGTCAGAGATGTCAGTTTCTCTGTCTGTCTGTCTGTCTGCCTGCCTGCCTGGCTGTCTCTCATGGCTGCCTGCCTGTCTGTCTGTCTGCCTGTCTGTGAACACGCCTGCTGCCAGCATCTCCGTATGAGAACACCCGAGTAGTTTTTCCTCCCCCCGCTTGTCAGTGGTAACCGCTTACGTCGGGAGAGATTGATGATTGAGGCAAACACGGCGTT
Organism: Coryphaenoides rupestris; assembly: GCA_002895965.2. Classification (NCBI taxonomy): domain Eukaryota; kingdom Metazoa; phylum Chordata; class Actinopteri; order Gadiformes; family Macrouridae; genus Coryphaenoides; species Coryphaenoides rupestris. Next base: position 35,542 of record PIJE02001679.1, read on the forward strand.
AGACATCCAGACGGACGGACACCCGACACCTCCTGAGAGAACACAGACATAACCACCACCACCACCACCACTCAGGTACACGCCAGGGAGGGGAAGAACGCAACAAGATGGCTGCCAGACAGTACACCCACTCGATCCATTATTGAGAATAGTTTTCTTCAGCGTTCTTCCCTTCAGATTCGTGTGGACGTGGCTCTCAGCAGGGGCAGCTCCGATGTTTCATTCGTGTGACTGTAGTTTGGGGATAAGCGTGGGAGTGTGTAAGCACCGGTGTCCGGGCGGGTTGGAAGTCAGTTCCTCCGGTGTGGGCTGCGTCCCACACTGCCGCTGGGAGGCCACCGTCACCCTGGCTCTCTCCCTCTCGCCCCCCACAACCTCATCCGCACACAGTAGCTATAATCCACGGCATCAACACACTCTGTCATTAAGGTTGCTGAGCAGAGATCTCAAAGTCAAAGTCAAAGTGTGTCAAAGGTCTGTGCTTAGTTCCCTGATCTCTCTCTCTCGCTCTCTCTCAATTCAATTCAATTCAATTTCAATTCAAGGGCTTTATTGGCATAAAAAAGGCATTCCTTAATTAATTAAACCAGTAAAACAGTAACAAGTACATCAAGAACGCAATGATACAAGCGGTACATACATGACAATATAACCATAGATCAATACACTATAAAAAAGCGGTACATACATGACAATATAACCATAGATCAATACACTATAAAAGGAAGACCGGAATATGAAAGAATGAACTTTTTTTGTTCATTCTAAGGCGTTTCCCTGGTTGTCGCTGAGGTTATGACAGGCGAGGACATATCTGGCTGCCAACAAGCAGCATTTTGGTTTTTCCCCGAGGATATATTATTTTTTTTAATTGTCCACAATTGTGATTCGAATTGTCGGAATTGTGAATTTTTCACTCTCTCACACACTTTCTCTATCTCTTCCTCCCCCCCCACTCCTCTCTCTCTCCTCCCTCTCTCCCCTCTTCTCTCTCTCTCTCTCTCCCTCCTCTTTTCTCTCTCTCTCTCTCTATATCTCTCTCTCTCTCTCTTGTCAAAGAGAGACACTTTTCTGTGCCTCTTGCAGCGGGAGCTCAGCATTATTCTCCATAATGGATCGAGTGGGTGTACTGTCTGGCAGCCATCTTGTTGCGTTCTTCCCCTCCCTGGCGTGTACCTGAGTGGTGGTGTTGGTTATGTCTGTGTTCTCTCAGGAGGTGTCGGGTGTCCGTCCGTCTGGATGTCAAGAGAGATCAGATAAGAAGAGAGACTACACGCAGTACCAAAGTAGAAAGAGGCAGGCGCTCGCGATAAGAGAGGCGGCGCAGTTCATGAACGCGGGCCGAGGAGACGGAAGTTAGCGAGAGACAATGAACGAGTGTCAGACGTAAGACACATAGGTAAAGATGAGCAGAGAGATGAGGAAGAGAGACGAGATGAGAGGAGAAGAGAGAAGAGAGAGAGAGAGAGAGACCAGATAGAAAGTAAGAGAATAGGATATATGAGACAGAGGACG
>PIJE02001679.1:49086-61981 GCA_002895965.2 Coryphaenoides rupestris
TGTGCTGGCCATTTTGTTTCCTTCCTATAACCAAACAACAACAACAAGCTAACAACAAAACTAAACAACAACAGCCCAAAGTTTTGAAGCTCTGTGGTTTCTGAAAAAGGCTGTGATGTATGCAGTGTATATTTGACCATGAACGTTTTCGATATCGAATTACTCAACATTGAATATGTATTATATTGTCATGCCCTCAACACAACATGGTTATAAACCTGGCTCACGGGTACTTGAAATATTGAAATTACCCTATTGCAGTTGAATTTCAAAGGGAGACAAGCGAAGGCTGACCTTCTTGTTTGCTTTCTTGTTCGGGTTGAATGCATTGCCATCAATCACAGTACCACTTGTGCCAACTAATGATTGGAAATAGGATTGAACGTCATTCTTTCTTTGTATGAAGACCTTCATTCTTCACACATCACACACACCACACACCTACTTTCACACACAGCATCATCCTGACATCTCTCTCTTTCCTCTCTTCTTCTTTCCTTTTCTCTCTCTCCTCTCTTCTTCTCTCTCTCTCTCTCTCTCTCTCTCTCTCTCTATTTTTCTCTCTCTCTCTCTCTCTCTCTCTGGCATACATGCGGCTGTAAGGCAACACCCACCACACAGCTCACCTGACACTTCTTCTCTCTTCTCTCTCTCTCCTCTCTCTCCTCTCTCTCTCTGCTCTTCTTCTCCTCTCTCTCTCTCTTTCTGTTGATGCCTGACCTTTCACAAATAAAAGTTTTGCCTCGCGTTCTCTGGCCAGCTTTGTACCTTTTTTTATTTTTCTTTCCTTCCGTGGATAAAGGACGTTCAGGCACTTGGCTGGGAAGAAAAGGCATGAGATTGGAGGTAATTCTGTCTATCGCGCCACTAGTATCTTCGCCGCCGTCTTTCTATAGCCCCCCGGTTTTTTTATGGGTTTTGACTCTGGAGCCAAAATTCTCTGTGTTTTAAATCCATTGATGACAGAATTTGATCAATAGCAATAAGTATAAAATTCCACTTTAATAGGTAACAGGCTCCTGCAAAAATATGCAAATACAAAGCAAATATGTGTCGTCGCTATTTGTGAAGGGGGGGAGAGAGAGAGAGAGAGAGAGAGAGGGGGTGGGGAGAGAGAGAGCGAGAGAGAGAGAGCGAGAGAGAAGGAATTGATTGAGTAGTTAGAGATGTGAAATCCCACTCACTCACAGCAGGGTGTCCCGTGCATCATTTCCACATCAATTAGGGGGGCAGTTGGTTGTGGAGCAGTGTGCTCTATATGCACAGTGCTGGAGTGTGGACGGTGTGTGTGTGTGTGTACAATGATTATTTTGCATGCTCTTGTGCATGTGAGCAGAAGTAGAACCTTTTATGCACGTGCTCCGACATGCTGCTTTCGCACACACACACCACACACGTACTGCATATCGAGGCCTTTCCATCCTCAGAACAACAATTTTGGAAGCAAATCCTTTGCAATCTTTCCCGACGTGTGACACGAGCCAGCACTAAAGCTTGCTGTTTGTTGTGTGGCATCAGAGGTTTCTAAACCCTCCGTGTAGCGCAGCTCGCTGCACCACAACGAACACCGCAATTGTAAAGTAATTATAGAGTGTATATTTTATTTATCTTTTATTTTTCATCTTGAAACCCAACCTAGGAAGAGTTAGGGCCGCCTGGTACAATGCCACATGTAGCCTTTATTCATCCAGATTAGTAGTGAAAAATAGGTGGAAAAATCTCTGAGAAAGTCTCCAATATGCTGAGAATCGAGAATTATATTTTATATTATTTATAATATAATTATATAATTATATTTGATTTAAAACAACGCTGAAAATCGAACACGTTGCCTCATCGTATCTGCTTCACTTTCCAAGTTACTTTAGACAGCAGGAATTAGCATAGCATTGAGCTGTGTTCTCCTGTTGACTCCCACACACTGCAGAGAGTTTTTTACATTTTGGAGGCTTGGCTTCCCATAATCCTCTATTTGGTATTTTGCGGCCTGTCATTCCAAAATTACCGCACGCAAGATTTTCCTCACGCACTTCACAGTGAAGCTGCCCAGCAGACCTCAAGCAATAGTCCACTGTAGTCATGGACGTGGTGGTTAGTTATTAGTTAGTTATTATTACAACAGAACGCCACAAGAACTCCTTTATCCCGGTTGCCATCAGGCTGTACAATGCATCCACCTCAAGGCGTGAGAGGAACAAGGGAGACACAGCGACCTGAGGTCAACACACGATACCATGCTAATGGTACACAATGCTAAGGTCAATTACAGCCACATCACTCCAGCAATCCTGCACTTTATCACTTTATCACTTATCACTTTATCACTTATCACTTATCACCTTACCACTGGTCACCTTATAATGTATCCACCAACACCTGCTGACAACGTAGTCCACAGTGTAGACCTTCTCTACCTCACTGTAGTTATTGGTAATATTTACCATGCAGACAGCCTACAATACTGTAGTTATTGGTAATATTTACCATGCAGACAGCCTACAATACTGCCAAACGCTGGTTGTTGATACATGTTTGTTGTTTTTGTTTTTTCAATGCAGTCCTCCTTAGACTGTATATTGTGTGGTGTATATTTCTCCCCTGTGTTCTTTCTGACTTTTATGCTGCACGATAAGTTCCCTCAGGATAATTAAAGTCTTCTTGAATTTAGTTATTAGTTATTAGTTATTAGTTATTAGTTATTAGTCTGGCAGAATATCTGGGACCCAGCGTGGATTAACTGTTTCAAGACCCACGTTCTTGTCAGGACGTTGCTCTTGATTTAATGCTGCCAATGTTTTTATGTTCTTTTTCATGTGAAGCACTGAAGTGCATGTGATTTATTTGTCGTTAAGCACTCGGAGCTGCATGTCCTGTATGGAAGGTGCTGTACAAATAAAGTTTATTATTATTAATTGACAGGAAGGAGAGAGCGGGGCGGACATGTTTCAGGCCCCCACACACACACACACCAGTCTGATTAACTTCTGGGCTTAAACAAATGTGTCGGGGCTTGGCTATGAACCACCAGGACCTCTGGGCTGGCGGGATGAGATAAGAGTCTTCTACATCACTTCTGGGGAAAAAAACAAACAATTTGGATCCACTTGCTTTACTGTGTTATTGTCTTTTTAATATCTAAATATGTGTTCATGTTAATTTGATGTTTTTTTATCGTTATTTTATGATGCCGTTATGGTTGATATTGTCCCTTTCCTCCTGTTTCCTTCTATTTCTCTTCACTTAACAGTTTAGTGGTTATTTTTTACATGCAACACAAACATACCAAGCACATATTTTGACACACAGACTGTGTGTGTGTGTGTGTGTGTGTGTGTGTGTGTGTGTGTGTGTGTGTGTGTGTGTGTGTGTGTGTGTGTGTGTGTGTGTGTGTGTGTGTGTGTGTGTGTGTGTGTGAAGAGTTTCTAGTTTTCTTGGACGGGGGGGGGACGTTGTTTCGTCCCGACCACACGAGTACAGTCTGACTGTGTCTGTCACCTGCGTTCATTAAGTAGCTTCTCACCTACGGTGCCGTAGACTTTAATGAGAGCTCTAGGTCAGGCTGACAGAGGAGTACACAGAGAGACAGGAGAGAGAGAGAGAGAGAGAGAGACAGAGAGACAGAGAGAGAGAGAGAGAGAGAGAGAGAGAGAGAGAGAGAGAGAGAGATGAGAGTATGTTCTGTTGAAGAGCAATCATATATGTGGACTTTGGACTCGATTACAAACGTGAAGTCAAAGAGATTTTGAGTCATTCTGGGAACCGGGCGGTACCTTCTGAGAACTAACACGAGGTCCTGGGTCTGTCATCGTAACACACACAAAGAAGACACAAATATTTGTCGCTTCTATTTTATTTATTTTTTCGCGACACAGCATTTAAACTTGTTTTCCCCCCACAGTCTCTATTGTAGGAGGGAGGGAGGGATCGCTCCAATGTCTTCGATGATTTGGATGAGGGGAGTTTTTCCTTTAAGCCCTTGAGAAGAATGAGTGTGTTAGGGGGCAGGGGGTGGGGAGGGTGTCGTATCGTGTGTGAAGCCCTTTGAGACTGTAGCTGTGATCAAGGGGTGATACGAACACATTCGACGCCAGAAGAGATCTGCCTCAGCGCTCGAGACCTTGAGGGTTCTCTCGGCCGATGCTTGTCGCCACCGGGCTAAGCATTGGCGAATTTAGAGCCGCCCTTGTCCTGTCGGAATCCATTCATACCCCCCCCCCACACACACACACACACACACACACACACATTTACATTGAGGGCATTTGGCAGACGTTTTTATCCAAAGCGACTTACAAAGAGTACAGTTGTTGTAGGAGACAGCAATATATCACTGTGGTACATGAAGATAAGAGTAGAGCTGTTCTCTAGCATTCATAGTTACGATGCTAATAGAACGAGTTTGCTGCATAATATCTGGGATAAGAGCAGAAGTGCCATTCTGAGTGCGTTACCAACATCTAAGAACATACAATATGCTAAGTCCTATTAATAATGGCAAGACCTACAAACACACAAGTTCTCTAAAAGCCTGAAATTAAGTAATTAAGTAATTAGTGACACAACTACTGTATAGTAAAATTGGCAAAATACATTGGTTGATGGACTGAAATTTGTATCAAAAAGAATAAAACTAAATATACTGGAGGGCCCCTGTCACCCTCTTACATAATAAATAGCCAACTGAAACAAACATGAAGAAAATAATCAAATTTAACCACATAGTAAAAGTATCACAGTATTATATGGGTCCTTATATATATATATATATATATATATATATATAATGATGGTCTAAATTATGTTAAAATTAGTTTTTTGTAAAATAACATGTTGTGGTGGGGCCTACATGGTTTCTTTTCACGGTGACCAAAATCCCTGGCGCCGCCCCTGCTCCTGCAGTATTCTTCTAAACAATTAGATTAGTATGTTACCTTAGTAAGTACAGTAAAAAGTTTTCTTCTGAACTGTATTCTTATAAACATAAATACAAAAACAACTCTGAACAATTCGTAATATAAGACCTAATCAGTAAAAAAATAGGTCAAAGTTAAAAGTATATCTTTAAAGTATATTAGTAATACTTTAAATGTGTCCATGTGCAGTAGTAGTAGTAGTATTCTTATACGAGCATAACATTGTAATTAGTAACTAGTAGCAGCAACATGTGACGATAAAGTATAATGATAAATGTAAGTGACCAGTGAAGTGCAGTACAGTGAGAGAGCCTGCATGCTCTGTAGTTGAGTTCCTGGTGTAATGGACCTTTCCCTATTCAAGCGGCAAGTCCCGCCCCCCCCCTAGTTACTGTTGCTATGTCCCCCAAGCTTTCCCACACGCTCTGCAGCATGTTACCGAAATGTCCACTGAACAACGCCCCCCTGCTGATGATTCTCTCTCAATATCGCTGGATGTTATTTGCCAAATGCCGCTACTTTATCTAAGAGAGTTGTACATAAAGGCTGAACTATTTGACACAAGGATATATTCGTGACATTCAGATTTCGGACGGAGCAGACGACAACATAAAACTTGATGCTAAGTGTTGGTGATCTATGCTGAAGACACAAACGCCTCACAAACTCCACATTGAAATTCGTCAGGACGACATCGTGGAGTCCTACTGCTCATGTAAAGCAGGGTGAGTACGTTAGTGATGTGTTTACAATGAAAATAAGCCTAAGATCTGCTAACTACTAGCTACAATGGGCTAATGACCTAGCTATGCTAATCACACGATGGCGCGGTAGCAATCTGGTCCGAGCGAAAAAAACATTTCACTGCTCAATGTACCTGTACACTGAAATAGGTGACAAATAAACCTTTTGAATTTTAACTAATTAGCGAGCTTTGTAGCTTTTTGTGTCGGCGCTGCTGTACATTGATGTGTGGAGTCGCTATCAACCATTTGATTGTTGCACTTGTGAACTTTCAGTGTTTTAAGTACATCATAAAAACCACTGCGTTCAGTAAATGCCTTATCAGTTACAGCACCTGTAAATAGCTCAGACACAAAAATGACAGAACCACTTGGATCACATCCAGTCAATGCTTTGAGGGTTGTGCTTGACTTATAGTCACTATAAAGCTGACTCTGTAAAGACAGTGCAGATGGCACCTGGGTCTTACATTCAGTACCATCAATAATGACTCAAGTAGAAGGACATTATTTTCTAAAGTTTTCAGGCATGTTTTTAATAATAATGTCTCTATGTGTCAAATTTAAAATACATAAGCTCTGTCAATTTTTAAAAACAAGTCCTGCAGACTGCATGGATACTCCAAATCTCGATGAAACGCTCTCCCTGTAATCTCTGTGGATATCTGTGGTCATTATTGCACGTTCCCCAAGCGCATCTAAGAACCATGTTGTTCTAACTCAGGGGTCGGCAACCTTTTCTCTCAAAAGAGCCATTTTGGGCAAAAAAATAAATAATTTAATCTGTCGGGAGCCACAAAACATATTTTAACCTTATCATGAAGGTAACACAGCCTATTAAGTCTAAATTAGACGGTCAATATTACTAATGTGTAAATGAGCATGGTTCTAGTAGCGATAGTAGTAGTATTTTTATGGAGGTAGTGGCTAGGACGAAGGAGAGAAGGGAGTGTGATTTTCTTGGAAGTAGTGGTACTGATAGTGCAAAGAGAAATAGAGTGTCTGAGGTGAGGGAGCGAGAGGAGTTGGGGTATAACATTATATTGAGATTTGGCGAGGAGAAGGGAATTTCTTCTATGAATCCGGTGAAATTGTCAGTCCTGTTGAATAATAAGGTTGGTGAGATTCGTATGGCTAAGGTTTTGAAAGATGGTAACTTGTTGATTGTTTGCAGAGATGAGAAACAGCGAGAGCGAGCTGCCAAGATCACAGAAATAGGACGGAGTAAAGTGGTAAGTTTAAGCTGAATTGAAAGTGGTGGAGGTAAGTGGACAAAGGGAGTGATTTGGGGAGTGCCAGTTGGAGTGTCAATGGAGGAAATTAAAGCCAAAAGGGGGAGTTTTGAAAAGTGCCCTGCGGCTGCAGGTAACTCGGGGGGGAGTGAGAAATGACAGTGAGTCTGTTTTGCTTGATTTTGAAGAGGAGATGCTCCCAAAGAAAGTCACTCTAGGTTTTTGGAGTTATAGTGTAAGGGAGTATGTGCCAAAACCAATGAGGTGCTACAACTGTCAGAGATTTGGTCATACAGCCAAGTATTGCAAGGGAAAGAGAAGATGTGCCAGGTGTGGAGAGGATCATGAGTATCGGCAATGTAGCCATGAGCAGCCAAAATGTTGTAGCTGTGGTGGCAATCACAGTGTGGCGTATGGAGGGTGTGAAGTAATGAAAAGGGAAGTGGCAATTCAACAGGTAAGAACCCAGAATAAGGCTACATATGCAGAAGCTGTGAAGATGGTGAAGCAGAGAGAAGGGCAAGATGGAAGGATGGAGAGAAGCAGAGCAAGAGTGCAACCAGCGAATGTGAGAGAGCCAGATCAAGCAAGTAAGGGGAAAGTGATGGTTGATGTAAGGAAATTTGTCACTTTCATAGCAGGGGTAGTAAATGTCACAATGGAGGTTAAGTCAAAAACAGAGAGAATCCAAAGGATTGTAAAGGCAGCAAACTACTATCTAGATACCGGTGGGCTGATATGGGAGGAGGTGAATAAGGATCTCAGTAGCCAAGAAAGTCAGGAGCAAGCATGGACGGGGGTCTAGTGGTATTAATGGTTTTTGTACTGCAATGGAACGCGAGAAGTTTGTTGGCTAATGGGCAGGAATTTAAAAAGTATGTAGATGACTTACCCAGTAAACCAGATGTTATTTGTGTGCAGGAAACATGGCTAAAACCAAATCTGGATTTCAGGATAGTTGGCTATGTTTCTGTTAGGTGTGATAGGGGGATGGAGTAGGGGGAGGCTGTGCAACATTCGTTAGAGAAGATGTTTCATTTAGAGAGGTAGGTATAGGGAATGAGCTAGAATATGTTACTGTTGAGATATGGACTAGTGAGAGAGAGCTGGTAGTCATTAATTATTATAATCCTTGTAGGAAACTGGAGTTGGATAAGTTAACGCAAATTGAGGGGATGGATGGAAATAGGGTGATGTTGTGTGCAGACTTCAATGCTCATAGTACTTTATGGGGAGGAGCAAGAACAGCAGGTTGAGGTATTGTGGCTGCAGGCTCAGAACCGTTTCTTTTCACACTGATTTACCAGAGCTGGACGCTCGCATATTAATATCGGGACTATTGTTTAACCTCGGCTGTTCAATTGTGTGGGACCAGCACACACACACACACACACACACACACACACACACTCCCAGACACACACACACTTGCATACCACACACACACACACACACACACACACACATACACGCACACACACACACTTGCATACAAACACACACACACACACACACACACACACACACAAGCATGATGAGGCTTCATGCTGAAACACACGCTATTGAATAAAAAATTCAAAAGTGCCAGAATATTTTTTTAAAATATTAATAAGCATGATGATGATGATGATGACGACAATTATGACATTGATAATTATGATGACAGCGACAATGATGATGATTAATTATTATTATTATTATTATTAGGCCTACTACAATTCTAATTCTAATTCTAATGATATTAAACAAAAAACATGTTCCTTTTTTTTTTATTGTCTGTAAAAGCCCTTAACATTTTTAAATTACTATTGGGCTTATCATATAATAATAATACTCATACTACTACTACTACTAATAATAATAATAATAATAATAAGAATGATAATAATAATAATAATAATCCTATATTAACCTAAAGTAAAAATAATTTCATCCAGGGGAAAGACGCTGAATTGTACTCTTGCGTATACCCAAAGTTATTCACAATCTATTGCTATTCATGTCTCCTAAACACACAGATATTCAGCATAAATCTGTGTGTCAGCGTTTGTTACTTCTGCTGCTGCTGCTGCTCATCACCATGGCAGAGATCTCAGGAACTCCAGAGGAAAAAATTAACGTGAAAAAGCTCTCTCTCTCTCTCTCTCTCTGTCTCTCTCTCTCTCTCTCTCTCTCTCTGGAGCCCTGTCTCTCTCTCTCTGGAGCCCTCCTCTCTCTGGCTCTCTGAGTAAATACAGGTCCAAATGTCTCTGGGCCGTGTGTTCTCCATTCATCCTGATATAATGTGAGTCTCTCTCTCTCTCTCTCTCTCTCTCTGCCGTCGTCGTCGCCGCCGCCGCTGGATCAACATCTGCCAATACTGTTAACCTTTGGGCCTGAGTCCACGGAGTCAGGAGTGGAGCAGCAACCTCCACACTGTGTGTGTGTGTGTGTGTGTGTGTGTGGACAAACCTCTCCATATTACTGCTCGTCCCTGTTTTAATCTGTGTGTGTGTGTGTGTGTGTGTGTGTGTGTCTTTAATGCGTGTGTGAGTGTGTGTGTAAGTGTGTGTACGTATATATGTGTGTGTGTGTGTATGTGTGTGTGTGTTTCTGTGTGTGTGTGTGTGTATGTGTGTGTATACATGTATATATGTGTGTGTGCGTGTATGTATGTGTGTGTTTGTATGCGTGTGAAGTGTTGTGTGTGTGCGTGTGTATAATTATGTGTGTGTGTGTGTGTGTGTGTGTGTGTGTGTGTGTGTGTTTATGTGTGTATATGTGTGTGTGTGTGTGTGTGTGTGTGTGTGTATGTGAATATGTGTGTGCATGTGTATATAATATGTAAGAGGCTGATACTTTCCAGTATCGCCTTTACATTACAACACCCTCTGTTGCGGTCACAGTGTAATAACATTACAAATAATGTTGTCAACGACATTAATACTTACAAGGTACACGTTATGAATGCCACAATCTGCAATGGCGGGATATACTGTATGATCGTTTCATAATAATAATAATCCCGCGGTTTAGCACCGGCAATAAAACGGTAAAACCTTTCTGTCTCCGTGAAACATCATCATGTAGGGACATTAACACGTCACATATATTTACATCGGTGTGAAATATCGGAAGTTAGCGCGACGACGAAGGCAAACGAGAACAGGAGGCGAATAAATAAATAAATACAAATAAATGAACCCATCCTCTGTGTGGCCCCAGCCACCGTGACGTTGGGAGACATTCATTAACCATCTCTAACTCATTTAGGTTGGGCTTGAAATGCCGGATCTAGTAAATCTGCAACTATAACCTCGTCTGGTTTTCACCCGGTAAACACGTCGCGGTGCCGGAGGCAACAAGCAAGGATTGTGGTAAAAAAAAACAGCGGTCTGTGCATTCCTTGCAGTGCACGGGACATACACACACACACACACACACACACACACACACACAACACACACACACAAACACACACACACACAATCAAGCACACACACACTTCCTCCCATACGTACGCTCGGGTTAACATGTCCGTTGCATGCGGCCTCATCGACCATTCATTACTTTTATAACCTCTCTGTCCTGTCAGCTGAAATGGCTTCTGCATATTCACACGCACACACACGCACACACACACACACACACACACAGACACAATCATGCATACACACATTCTATTGAGCAGACACAAGGCTGTGTCCAGCTCTCTGTCACTGTCCCATGAGCTCATCTGGTTTGGTGATAGCGTGGTCATGATGTTAATTGGTCCACGAGCATTTTACTCTCTCAGCGGTCTGACACACACACACAGCACACACACACACACACACACACTCCCGCCACCGCCACCGCCGCCGCGAAATGCCTGCACACAGCCACGCAGCGCCCTGGCTAATGTCGGACGAGTTAGATTTATGACGCCGGCCCATCACCTGTGACTTAGCGCCTCTGAAATTAGTCACAAATAGCATATTAGAGCAGCTAATCAGGCACGCCTGGGCACTTGGCTTTCTTTATGTGGTCATAAAGGGGAGAGTAAATGGCCGGCCCCGGGGCCTTGAGGCTAAATTATCGCCCTGACCTCCGCTGAACCAATGAAGCTAATGCAGCCGGAGAGGGGAGAAGGGAGAAGGGAGAGGGGTGAGGAGAAGGGAGAGGGGAGAGGAGAAGGGAGAGGGGAGGGGAGGGCGGAAAAAGAAATGGCGGAAACCGAAACAGAATGAATGGATGCGACGCGTCCCGCAGACAGAGGCTGAGGATTAGCATGGTTGCCTGCTCCCCCTTTTGACAAAGTATGGAGGGTTATGAGGACCAGGGTCTCTCTCTTTGTCTCTCTCTCTGTCTCTCTCTCTCTCTCTCTCTCTCTCTCTCTCTCTCTCTCTCTCTCTCCTTATCTTCACATCGGCGCATCACTTTAGTAAACTAAGTAAACCGAGTCGCAGGGAAATCGCATTTAACACATCGTGCAATTGAATAAGAATGTGTATCTGTGTGTGTTCTCCATAAGTATTCTCTATTGACAGCCTCTAGCCTCAAATGCATTTCAACAAAGGCCTAAAACAAAATACAAATCACCTCAAGATACAGTATATATATAGCCTTTATATTTATAGTTATTCTTGTACTTTATTTGCTTATTCGTTTCCTAAATGATTCTTAGATGTACTGTTATTCTACTCGGCATATACACTTTACATGTGTTGTTCTATTGTTTTTATTCTTATTGTTATTTTTGGGGGCATTTTTTGAGCAACCTCTGCTCCAAAAATGTCCTTCGGGATTAATAAAGTTTTATCTTATCTTATCTTAGTTCGTCTTAATGTTGTGTGGCCTCTACAACACCACATGTTGTAGATCGAGACACCCGTGGACCGAGACACCGACGGGTGGCCCGTGAGCGCCCGCCTCGTCGGACACCACGAGGCGGCGGCGGCGGCGGCGGTGTGTCCGTGCCTACGTAGGTAGGCACGGACACACCACCGCCGCCGCCGCCGCCGCAACACCTCTTCATGAAATAGTGAAGACGGCGAACCGATGCTCTCTGACACGGGTGTGTTGACTGAACAAAGGAGGGGGGGACGAAAGGGCCGCTGGGAAAAAAGAAGAAGGAAACAAGGAAAAAAAAAAGGAGAAGGCCTCGACGACAGGAGGAGGAGGAGGAGGCGGAGAATGAATGAGAATGAATTTTGCGAGGAGAGAGGAATTTAACCTCTCGGTGTCGCGCTCTCTCTCTCTCTCTCTTTTATTTTTTTAACGGAGCACCCGTGAGTCTTGTGAGATCCATATTAAATGGTGACCTTACACGGAAAGAGGTTCTTTGTCTTTGTTTTGTCTTAAATCACGGTGATCGCCGCGGATAATCTGAAACGGGGGTTATGATGATTCAGTAACTTCTGTCAGAACGCCGGCTTCGATATTCCCACCCCTAATTGACTCGACTTGGCCTCACTTAATCACGGCCTTTATCCAAAACAGCTCTCCGAGAAGCGTTCTCTCTCTCTCCTCTCTCTCTCCTCTCCTCTCCTCTCTGGTCTTTCCCTGCCTTGCTCTCTGTCCTCTCTGCTCCCCCAGTTCCGCCCACCGCTCCCTTGTGTTATCGTCACGCGGGGCACGAATTTTTGAAAATTTCATCATAGCGTCGTGAAATATTGATGGGTCTGGAAGTCGTTAACGAGGTCCGGGGAGGCCGGGCCGGTGGGGGGGGGGATCGTGCTCTTCTCTCACCCAACCCGCACTGCCTAACACATCCACTCACCACACACCAACCCGCTACCACACGCGCGCCGCCCCCACCCACCTTTCTAATGGAATCCCCAAGTGAGGTCGCGGTACCTACCTGCCTCGCTCTCAATCGAACTCACGTGAGTCTTTTTTTCGGCGTCATACGGAAAGCCCTCGTTCTCTCTCTTCAAACACCCGTACCTCACCCTCAACCCCACTTGCACACCCACCACCCGCCACCACCCACCCCCAGCCTTTTGGCTTCCGCATCGATCATCATATCATACAATTACCAACTAAT
>PIJE02001679.1:64506-74417 GCA_002895965.2 Coryphaenoides rupestris
ATTGTACCAACACAGAGCCGAGAGAGGAGGGGGGCAACGGAAACATCAATGGTCCTTCACAGAGCGTATCCCCCCCCCCCCCCCACCCACCCTGTAAATGTGAATTCCGTGTGGACCCCTGGATAAGACTATTGACCCCTCTCTCTCTCTATGTCTCTCTCTCTCTCTCTCTCTCCATGCCTTCCCTTCCTCGCTCTCCCTCTCGCCCTCTCGCCCCTCTCCCCCTCTCTGTGGGGGTGGGCTTGAGGAATGAGCACTTTCAGATGTTACTGTCTATAAATTTCAAGCCCCGGGCGACACGGGCCCTTATTTTATCCGCTGGGCCCCCCCCTCCTCGCCCCCCCCCCCCCCCCCCCCCCCCCGGTTGACGTGCCCATTTTGGATGAATGTCCCGTCGACCCATTCGTCTGTTTTACACTCCTCTCCGCTCGCTCGGCTTTGTGCTCCCGCAAAGAGAACGCCGCCGCCGCCGCCAAACAGAGCCGCCGGAGCGTTGATTGGGTATTGACAACAAATCAAACGGGGGGGGGGGGAGGCGGGGGGGGTAATATATGGTGATGTTTGGCCGCTTCCCGGACAAGACGAGATAGTCGCGTTGCGGCGCGGTCGGCCGGGGCTCCGGCTAGTTTACATGTGTTCTGCGAGAGCGTCCGTGAGAGACTGCGTATCGATCCGCCCTCCGCCCTCCGCCCTCCATCGCCATCGCTGCACAAAGAGCCATTCTTTTTTCCTCTTCTTCTTCTTCTCCTTCTTCTTCTTCTCTCCTGCGAGGTGCCAATGTGCGTACTGGTGGCCATTGTTAAAAGTGTCACCGTGAATGGGAACGGAAGATAGGGGGCGAATTTAAAACTTAAAAAGAGCCATTCTGAACATGCAGTCAAAGACCTTTTTTGTGTGAGGTGAGAGGACACGGGAGGGGGGGTCTTTCTGTGTGGGTGTGTGTGTGTGTGGTGTGTGTGTTAAGTACTAGGACTTGGGGTGTGTGTGTGTGTGGGGGGGTGGGGGGGGGGTGGGGTGTGTGTGTGGGGGTGGGGTTGGGGGGTGCTGTTGATCGCTTTAGCCCCCGAGAAGACCCCTTTGAACGCGGCGAGGTAATGCGTATATCAGAAAAGTTTGTTTTCTACCCCTTAAGGCCTGCTCAATAAATGAACATAACAGCAGGTCCTTCTCTGGAAAACACACTGGCGCCGAAAAACACACAAACACACACACACACACATACGGGTCAGCACCACACACAACACAACACACACACCCGTGCGGACGTAGCACACCCCACAACACAACACAACACACACACACACACATGCTCCTCTGTGCTGAGTATCTTTTGAAATGGCTTTTGTATTGATTTTTGTAACTACCCTGTTAGATGTCGTTGTGCCTTAGCGTGTCATTTCTAGATAGCCCTGCCCCGAGCAGGTCATTGAGGTGCTAACTGTCATTTGGAGGGACAGAAAAGCAATCATAGCTTTTTCATTACTTACTGTTTTCCCTCCTCTTCGCGCCGCCCTCCTCCTCCTCCTCTCCACCTTCCCTTCCCTCACTCCCTCTCTCACTCACTCACTCACTCATTCTTTCTTTTTTTTTGTACCGCCAGTCTTGGGGATCACCTGACACGTTATGGCTTTGTGTGATTTAGCCGCACTCTTGAATTAAGTGGGCGGATTATCAAGGCCCGAGCTTTGGAAAAACAAACTCCCGGTGTCGCAGGCGCGCGCACAAGGGGGATCAAATACCGCTGGAGGTCAAAGTCGTGATCTTGTAGCGGCACACACTCATCAATTTCCAACTCGTACGAGCTCGCTTGTCGTTCCCGGGGAGGGCGGGGCGTTCCGTTGCCGACGGAGGGACGGAGAGACGGAGAGACGGAGGTCGGCCGTGGAGGTTGATCGCTGTTTTCTTGATATCTTTCCCCCCCCCCCACCGACGGATAAAACCGCGCCGACGAGACCTCGGAAGGTCAACTCGGCGGCCATCTTTGTTCACTCGTGGGGCGGCGCGGTAGCTCGGGAGGTAAGAGTCGTCGGTTCGAAGTTCGATCCCCGGGCTCCTCCCCCTCCTAGCTAAGTGTCGAGGTGTACCCTGAGCGAGACGCCACCTAACCCTGACTGCTCCTGACGTGTTGGTTGTTACCTTGCATGGTTGACACCGCCGTCGGTGTATGAATGGGTGAATGTGAGGCAATACTGTAAAGCGCTTTGGATGAAAGTGCTATATAAAATGCAATCCAATAATGCATGTTTTTAACGATGAACATTTGAGGCTAAAACTGCCAATGAATTAAACGATAAAGAACGCCGTCGCTTGAATTTACCGGCATTTCCGCATTTTTATTCTCATAAGTGCGTGTGTGTGTGTGTGTGTGTGTGTGTGTGTGTGTATGTGTGTGTGTGTGTGTAGTTTTTAACTAACTGTCATCTTCAAAGGATCCCCTCGGCATTAATGAACCCGGGAGGTCAGTGTCGGGCAGTAGCGTGTATTGATTCGATCGCTGCACGATCGATTCTGCGCGCAGGCATGCGGGACGCACACTGATGGATGGGCCGCTGCATGCATGTATGTATGTATGTATGTATGTATGTACGCCACGTTCATATCATACGATACGCCGTACATATGTACACATACATACATACATACATACACATGTCATGTGCCGGGATCCGAAGCGAACGCATGCAAAACGTTGACGAGAACCGTGCGCGTGTTCTGCCCGTCACTCGTGTGGCTTCTCCTTGTATTACAACAAGAGAGGGGCGCAAGGGATTGTAATTGTTTTCTGTGCTGTGCTGCCTGTCTGTCTGTCAGGGGGGTCAGGGGGGTCAGGGGCGGGGGGCGCAATGTATGCACACCACCTGCCCACCCCCCCACCCCACCCCCCCGAGAACTGGGGGAATGAAGACAATAGTCAAATGAGGGCCAGATCAACGGGAAGGAGGGCGACGTATGTAGCAGTCGGCGTTAGCGTCAGTTAGCGACGGCCGCCGCGGGTAGCTCTCGCGCGACGCGTCGACAGCTCTTGTTGGTCGTTTTTAAAATCGATGAGGGTGGGGGTCCGGGGGGTGGGGGAGAGGGGGGGGGTGGTGGGGGTCCCGTTCAATACCACGGCCCCCCCGCTTTGACTCCCCATTTCTTCAGGGGGAACTTAATCACCTGGGCTGTGGAGAAATTGGGGCTAAAAGAGGAGGAGGAGGAGGAGGAGGAGGAGGTGATGTCATGGCGTCGGGGTGGTGTGGATTACGGTAAGAGCTCGGGAAACGCGCCAGCGGGGAAATGCTCGCAAATAATTAGCACGGAACAGAGTGCCGTTCATTTACTTTAGCGAAGTAGAGTTCATTTATTTTGAGTGAAAAGCGAAGCAGGCCACCCGAGTGTTATTTATACCTAAGTTGTATTTTTTTTTATTTATTTTTTTTTATGGGGATTTATTGGAACGGCAAAAAAAAAATGCAACTTCTGCTTACAGGGCGAAATGTTGAAGTTATGAATCTTGCACGAAATCATTTTTATTTTTTTGTTTCATTTGAGGACTGAAATGAATGGTGGTGGGGGGGGGGGGGGGTGGGAAATGGATGTGGGAGGGAGGGAAGGAGGGTGGAAGGGGGGAGGAGAAAAGGCAATTTTTAAAGAGCAGTTCCTCAATGGCTTTCTCTTCCACAGCAGGGGGGACCGGGGGGGGCCGGCGTTTGGAGGGTGGGTCACCTTCGACTCAGCCACGCATCGCTTCCCTGACAAATAAGATAACACTAGAGGTGAGTGAGACTAGGAACAATGACTTTTTACACCACCTACCTCCACCCGCACCCACATCCACCCCCACCCACACCCACCCACACCCACACCCACCCTCGTCTCTTACCCGCCAAATATGGTTCTTGTTGGTGGCGGCGGCGGCTCCGTAACGCCGTTAACGGGGCCGGGCGCTAAGGTTAGCCGCTTACATCATCCGCTCAACGTGACCCCATTACTCTGCATCAACTCACCAACCCACCCGTCCAGACGTCGTCGTCTGCGGTGGGGACCCCCGGGAGTGTGTGTGTGTGTGTGTGTGTGGGGCGGGGTGGGCGGTGGCCCCTGTAAACCCCCTTGAAAGCCTTCCAGAAGCTTCTGACGTCTGCCTGCCTGCCTGCCTCACTCGTTCCTCGCCATCCAACCATCACCGACCGACCTCGCCACAGGTCCCCCCTCCCACCCCCGTGTGCACGACCGCACGCACACGCATCGGCATGCCACACACACACACACACCACACATGCAGACACATGCATGCACGACACACACACACACACACACACACGCACATGATACACACACACACATACTGTACACACAGAAACACACACACATGCTCAACACACACACATTGTTCACACACACATGCATGCTCGACACACACACACACACACACACACACACACAGCACACACACAGTGTTGACACACACACGCACACACATACACACACACACACACACATTGTTGACACACACACATGCTCGACACACACACATTCTTGACACACACAAGGGGTGTGGGTGTGTGTGTGTGTGTGTGTGTGTGGCTATATTGAAATCCACTCTTAAATGTATTCACGTGGGGGGCCTCCCATCACCCAGATCTCCAGCTAAGAGCCACGACAGACTGACACACATACACACACACACACACACACAGGCACACACACACAACACAGGCAGACACACACACGCACACACACACAGGCACACACACACACACACACACAGACACACGTGAGCCGGGTGCCCTGGCTGTCCGCGGTGCCAGGGGAGGACTGAAGGTGTTGTGGGCTGTTATCAGCCAGGCCATCGCATGGATGGCTGCTCTAATTGAGAATAATGAGGGTCACATTGAACATATGGTCGCCGCTGTGTCCCGTTTCCCCCCTTCTCCTTCTCCTTCCCCTTCTCCTTCTTCTTCTCCTTCCTCCCTTTCTTTCTCCTTTTCTCTCTCTCTCTCTCTCTCTCTCTCTCTCACAGTCTCTTTTCCTGTCCAACTATATCTCGCTCGACCCAACTCGGTCAACCCCTCCTCATCCGCTCCCCTTTGCGTTTCGGCAAACTTTGTCTTTGCCAGGCGGAAGACGGGATAAAGAAGATTGTGTTGGTCAGGAGAATGAGCAAATGAAACAAAAAATACAAATAATTAATGAAAAGAACAAACAAACGGGGAAGTTTCTCTCTCCGCTCGGGGGTCCTTGAGGAAGGGCGTTCGAGGAATGGCTGGTCAGGAGGTTGGTTGGTCGGTTGTTTTTGCCGCCACGCTGAGAGGCGTTGAGGCGGGAAGAAGATGCGGCGAACGACGACGACAAACGCTGATGACCCTTTGTTGAAAAGATGGCCACCATCGCCGCCATCGCCGACCACCGCTGTTCCCGCCACTTCCAAGGTCCTCGCTGTCACTGAGCGTCTAACGAGCAGCCCGGTGGCTCCATGACAGAGCCTGCAGCGCCAGCAGCATCTACATCACACGTCGACGGACAGACGGACAGACGGACCATAACCACCGGGGTTATCATGATAATAATAATCATAATAATCATAATAATAGAAATAAAAATACACAGAAAATAATCATAATATATATATATATATAATAAAAAAATCTATTAATAATATTAGAAATAATAATAATAACAAAAATATAGAAATACAAAAAATACCACAATTATTAAAATTAAATAATAATAATAATACTAATACACTCATAATAAATAATAAATAAATAAGTACACATTATACAAAAATTTTTAAATAAATAATACAAATAATACTCAAAATAACACTCAAAATAATACAAATAACAATAAAAATAATAGTAAATATAACAATAAAAACAACAAAAATAATAATATTACATCCATGAGCCAGGAATAATATTACAATTTCTAATAAAAATACCCGGCACTATTTTTCTTTCTTTTGGTGTGTGTGTGTGTGTGTGTGTGTGTGTGTGTGTGTTACGTTGGAGCTATGTGGAGGGAAGGATTCGATTTGAGCGGCGGATTAAACGCGCCAAATGTCAGCTGGTGCGGCGGACTAAGTTTACTGTTCTCAAAGCAGTTATGCGATCTGGAGGATTACGGAATAAATCTTAGTAGCCTGCCACTATCTTGTCATGTCTCTCGTCATTCAATATGTCTGTGAAGGGGATATCTCGTTTACACAGTTAAGTCTCCCCAGTTTATCTGGCTGGGGTGGTGGTGGTGGTGGTGGTGGTGGTGGATGAGGAGTCCCCAGGCCGGATTCCTGAAGGAGAAGGAAAAAATATACAGCGTGAAACATAAAGCTAAATCCAGAGACACATTTATCAACCGAAACATCTCTCATTATTCTTCCGCCACGCGGGCAAAGTTTCCCAAGTTTTTCGTAACTTTCTAATGCCTAACATTCAGGACCATTAATAACTGTCTGTACGTATGGCTTAATAAAAAAAAAGGTATTTTTGGTGTTTTGTTATCCAGTCGATAGATAAAGATAAAGAAATACAGAAATACATTGTTCAGGGGTACAACATAGAGACTGTAAATAAGTAGGTGAATAACAAAGTATAGCAGCCAAGTGATAAAAAGAACACTTCTTAGGAAAAGTTGGTGAAGACACAGGTACTTATCGGGATTTAGTTGATGAAACTGCACAAATATAATAATATATTCTTAAAATGTTTGTTTTATGTGCTGGAAAGTGTCTCTTCTATCAGCATCTGAGAGAGAACACGCTGTACACAAAAGTATTCATATAAAGTAAGTAACATCAGCAGATGTATTGATTTCCCTTTAAAACTGGCTACCACTGCTTACTGGGTTTTAAGTATTTATATATATATATATATATATATATATAAATGTATGTATAGTGCTAGGAAGAGGTTCCTCTGTCCGCCCAGCCCTCTGTTTACAGCTGATTCCTCTCAGACGGGGGGGCTGCTGCGCGAGCCGGCGTACTTTACGATGGGCCTCGCCGTGGAACCGTCCACCGATACGCCGGCGTCTCCGTTACGTGTGCACCACCGGCCATGTCCTTTTTAGGTTGGATTTATAGACTCATCAGATGACCCCAGTTTTTGCGTACGACACGCGACGTAAATCAGAAGTCGATTTCAACCCTTTTCATTTGAAATAGAGGGAATTTTTTCCACGGGTGTTGTTGTTGTGTTTGGCGGCGTGCGGTGTGCGGACGCCCCTATACAAAAAGTATCAGGCAAAATTCCTCCGGTTTGCTTGTGGGAAAAAACAAAAAAAAAACGGCGATTCCTCCATCTGCCGATGTGATATTGATGAAGAGTCAGTGAGTGAATGTTTTTTGAACGTAGACAGGTCATTACCTAAGTAACCAGCGCACACACTCTGGCCGTCGGGAGAATAATTTATCTGAAACCGTAATAAATCAATGCATATTTAGAGAACATATGTTGCTCGATGCGGACAACTTGCAGCAAGGGGGGGGGTGGGGGGGGGGGGGGCTCGGGGTCCATTTATAAATTGCAAAAGTGAGGTTGCATTATCGTATATATATGGACGTCGAGAGCGCGTATCTATGCAAATGACAAAGAAATGCAAATGGCGCCGGGGAATCATCAAGTGAAGTGCTCAGAAATAGATTGCCCCGCGACCGTGATCGTTATGCACATTGCAAACGGGCTCCACCAGACTGCACAGGTCTATATATATTATTATTTATTATTTATTCTTTATTTCTTTCTCCCGTCGATTTATTTATTTTCACAATATGTCCGCCCGTCTGACACGTGGAATATATTTTGTCAGGGAGGAGGACGGGGTGAGGAGGTAGAGGAGGGAGGTTGGTGGTGGTGGTGGTGGTGGGTGTGGGTGTGGTGTGCGGGGCAGCTATCTATTTGATTTTCTTTGTTGATTTAGGGACTATGAAAGACAAACCGCCCACTTTGTTTGACAAATAAGCCGTAAGCGAAGATCTCAAATCATTCTTCCTTAATTACCCTTTAAGGCACGAGGACCAATAATGAATCAATGTGTGTCACGGGGAGTGTAGGGGAGGAGGAGGAGGGGGGTTTGAGGGGTCTCCTGCTCGGGTTATTTAAAGCAATAAAGCGACTCCATTATATTCATATTTATTCTAAGTAGGTCTTGGCCGTAATTGGCATGTTATTAGGCGGAGAGGAGGGGGGGGGGCGGGGCGGGGGGGGGGCTTTTAGTCTGTATCAAGGTAATTGAATTAAGAGAAAGAGAAGTGAAATATAGATCTGTCCGGGATAAACACAAACACACGCCCAGCGGTAATATGACAGAGAAGCAGGCGAGCCGTGCCGGTTAAGCCGCTCATTATTTCTGCCCCTCGCCTCGCCTCGCCTCGCGCTCGCAGCTCCTCCTGCGAGAGAGGCCTCATATTTATATCTGTATGCGTATTATTATTATTATTATATTATTATTTTTGTTCCACCGTTGCGGCTAAGGACTGTGAGAAGCACCTCATCAATCCACTTATCCCTGTTCCGTCGGCTGGATAATCTGAGCGTCTGACACTAATGGTGAGTTTGCCTCGCGACTGAGAAAATATACAGAGGAGCCAGAAAAGCCCCCTGCCCCCCCCCCCCCCCCCTCCCCCCCCTCCCTCTCTCTCCCCCTCCCCTCCCACCTCCCTCCTCTCTCTCTTCCTCTCTCTCCCTCTCTCTTCCTCTCTCCCTCTCTCTCTCCCCTCTTTCTCTCCCTCTCTCTTCCTCTCTCTCCTCTCTCTCTCTCCCTCTCTCTCTCTCTCTCTCTCTCTCTCTCTTCCTCTCTCTCTCTCTCTCTCTCTCTCTCTCTACTGTCTCTCTCTCCCTTCTCTCTCTCTCTCTCTTCTCTCTCTCCTCTCCTCTCTCCCTCCCCTCTCTCTCTCTCTCTCTATCTCTCTCTCTCTCTCTCTGTCTCTCTCTCTCTCTCTCTGTCTCTCTCTCTCTCTCTCTCTCTCTCTCTCTCTCTCTCTGTTTCTCTCCATTTTATACTCGCTCTCTCTCTCTTCACACACACACACACACACACACACACACACACACACAACAGTCTCTCTCTCTCTCACACACACACACACACACACACACACACACACAGACACACACACACGCACACACCACCACCCGTCGTTGGTGAGGTGCTCGACAAATACATTCTGATTCAAAGCAGCGAGTGTGGAGAAACTAAAACAGAGACCCGTCTCCCAGCGCATACGACACCGAGACCCTCGATGGTCCCCCTCAACCCTCACCCCTCACCACCCGCCCCGCCCCCATCTCCCAAATCCCTCGCTGACACATTTCACAGGCTAA
The DNA here is from genome assembly GCA_002895965.2 of Coryphaenoides rupestris. Classification (NCBI taxonomy): domain Eukaryota; kingdom Metazoa; phylum Chordata; class Actinopteri; order Gadiformes; family Macrouridae; genus Coryphaenoides; species Coryphaenoides rupestris. The sequence goes on from PIJE02001679.1 coordinate 73,806, forward strand.
CGGAAGATAGCGCGCAACTCGACGCGTTCATTTTTTTTTGGGCGACGGGGGGGGGGTGGGGGGGCCAAACTCGCCGCGCAATTTGTTGAAGGTCAGAGAATATGTGATAAAAGTGTAGTCTTGTTAAGCATCCATCACGTTGTGCGGCGGCGGCGGCGGGGGGGGGTGGCGGAGGCCTGCTTGGGATTTTGAGGGAAGGCGTTGTGACAAAAACACACACAATGGATTCCCGGTAATGGGTTTAGGCAGGGATATTGGTTGGGTAATACGGTTAATAGGCCGGCAGATCTGGGGGACCTTTAGGGGGTGTGGGGGTGTGGGGGAGGGGGGGGGGGGTTGGGAGGGATATGAGAGGCAGCGCCGGCTGTCATATTCTCCCGATGAGCGCATGCATTAGAGAAACTCTATTTAGTAAGAAGACAATTCAATTAGGGACTATTCAGAAGGAGCCCCGATTATTTCCCTGTGGCCCCCCCCGCCCGTCCCCTCCCCCCCACCCGTCCCCCTCCCCCCACCCGTCCCCTCCCCCCACCACCCGTCCGCTCGAGAGCCCATGCAGGCAATATTCAGATTTCATTGTTGGTTTTTTTTTTCTTTTTAAAATGGCGGAGA
>PIJE02001679.1:76511-101455 GCA_002895965.2 Coryphaenoides rupestris
TGCGGTGAATGTCAGCGGCTGGATTTCACAGCGTCGGGCCGAGGGTGGGATGGTGGGATGGTGGGCTGGTGGGATGGTGTGGTGTTGGTGTGGCTGTCAGGACATTTTTATTTCCGCCGGCCAAAACAAATGAAGACTGAATCGGGGGGGGTGGCTCGATACACAGCCCCGTGTACGGTCGCAATACTTTACAGATCAACGGAGGCGACATTTATCTCACAACGGCACGCACGGCTCTGTGGCCCAGCGCGTTTATTTGAGTTGCAATGGGTGCATATACAGCATATATATACGGTATATATATATACCGTATATATATATGTTACATTTACATTTAAATGTAAGGCGTTTGGCAAACACTTTTGTCCAAAGCGACTTACAAAGAATACATTTGTAGTGTGGTACATAAAGATAAGAATAGAGCAGGTTTCAAGCATTCATAGTTGCAAGGTTAATAGAACGAGTTTCATAATTGCTCGGTTGCCTGCATAATAGCTGGGAGAAGAGCAGACGTGCCATTCGGAGTGTATTACCCACATCTCTCTCTCTCTATATATATATATATATATACAGTATATCACCAAACGATCAGGTGGTGCCCAAAATATGTTTCTTAAACCCCTTGTGATAATTTAATGGCTTTTCCTTGATCCAAAACCAGCCTCAAGCGTCCGTACGCGCACACATATGCGTTACTGTATTAACATTGACCGTGTATCATAATCCGCGACGACACGAGAGACGAGCGAGACATTCCCTCGGCCGAGTGATGTATGTACAGCGACATCGGCAACTGTCCGGAAAAAAAACGAAAAGGAAAGATCTCCTCTCCTTCGCCCGGGCGGTTTCCATTACAGGAGTCCTCCACGAGAGAGAGAGCGCTCGACCTCGATACTGTAAACACATATGCTACACGTATTATGTCCTCTTCCGTACGCCCGCTCACACACATCACATGTGTCCTAATATTGTATAGCTCGAAAAAAACACGCGCGTGAACTGTGAACCTGCTGACTGGCGGCGGAGGCGATACATCGGAACACATGTCCGACGATGTACACACACACACACACACACACACACACACACACACATATGTTAGCCGTTAGGATCGGAGAGAGGGGAGACCGGACCGGCGAGACTACACCTGTCTGGACGGGCGTGAAACCAGAGATCCATGTCTGCGGGAGTCAAAAAAAGGGGATGGGGTGGGGGGCGGCTGGCAGAGGGGGTTGAAATCGACTTCTGATTTACGTCGCGTGTCGTACGCAAAAAGTTATGTTTTCCGACCGAACCGGGAAAGCGCTAAATAACACGATGAAGCATTTCATTATTTTCTATGGAGAAGGATTGCTAGAATTACAAAAGAGGCTACTAACCTGAAGGGGTTTCAAAGCTATAAAACTCCACATGGTGATATACACGTTTGAACAAGAAATAATAAAGAATAATATGACATTATCTATATCCTATATACAGTGTATTTACTAGGTTTCGCCCCAAAAAAAAACTAAATACGAGGGTTAATAATTTCTCTGCGGCAGCGTGTAGTTTGTTTAAAGGAGGCCCCGGCTGCTGGTGTTTTAAGATAGCAGCAATAACACTTTTATCGTCTCCTCTGCCCTTTAACTGCCCTCCTTGTCCCCGCGGGGGCCCCCGCAGGAGAAAGGGACGAACCCGGGGGGTGGCCAAGTGCCTCGCAAAGGTGCATATAAAACCTAAGTGCTGTTACCTTCCATAAAATGAGTAAAGCGCTGCTGTTTTGTCACTCGGGGTGGCTTGACTTGAACCCCCCCCTTGCCTTTTTTAAAAAAGCGACGGGTAATTTATTCTTCGTGAGTTTACAGGAAAGTCAACAGGACGATCCGCGCCTCGTCTCTTAAAATAAAAAAGTTTACGAATAAAAAAACACACACGTATAGCGCACCCTACCTCGGTGCGGGAACGGGTGAGCATTCAACGCTTGACTCGACTCAACGAGAACATTACATAAAAGTACGGGGGAAAAAAATGATCGAGGTAAACTGGGAAGATTTGAAAGTCAGGGATTCTCGTCGGATTCCATTTTGGCGAGAGTTGGATGTGGAGGAATGTGTGGCCTTGCCTTTGTCATAACGTTCTGTTTTTTGCCCGATTGTTGTTTGGCGGCGCCGATGGACAAAAAAACGGCCGACGACGCACGACACCTTTCGGACGGCACGGGAAAAAACCGGAAAACAGTCCGACAGAATGGGCAGGGACGGCAAAAACGAAACACACAAGACAAATTTGGAATGGTGATTGATGTAGACTTGTGTATTCTTTTATTTATTCCCTACATTCATTAATTTCAAGACATGGATAGTGAAAGGAGAACTGCTCATATAATTCCGGGCTGTTGTCCTTCATTCACTACTTGTCGTCCATATTGGCCATGTTTTCGTCGGGAATGCCATCTACCGTTACTTTTGCCGCCGTTTACGCTGGCCTCGCCTAACATTACCGTCCGCCTCTTATCCACTAAAACGATATCTCGTTTGCCGTCTACTTTCCACGTGAACTCAGCATAACACTAATCCAGGAAGAGACGGACTTGCTCAATGACAGCGTTTCTCCATTGGCTTCCTGAAAACCCGGAGTACGTCGGATGCTACACCAACGCCTTCCCTCTCCTAGCTCCACTAGCTTGAGTGTTGACGTCTTGCATTGATTAAGCATTGCCTCAGCATATTGTATGTTCTTAGATGTTGTGGTAATGCACTCAGAATGTACGACTGCTCTTATCCCAGATATTATGAAGGCAACCTCGCAATTATGAACTCGTTCTATTAATCTTGTAACTGTGGAATGCTTGAAACCTGCTCTATTCTTATCTTCAGTACCACAGTGATATATTGCTGTCTCCTTCAACAAAATTACTCTTTGTAAGTCGCTTTGGATCAAAGCGTCTGCCAAATGCCCCTAAATGCTAAATGTGAATCTAAATGATCATTGTGAATAAAAACCCATTACCATTGTATCATCATCTTTGTCTGAAAGGTCATTTATGTTTCTGTTTTCCTGACATGTGACCTTCCCAACCAGCAGTAAGACACACACACACACACACACACATTTGAGCGTACTGTCCGTCCGTATCCTTGCTCAGGGGCCGGCCTTCTGACTGTTTGGGAACCTGGACTCCATCGGTACTGGAACACATGGCAGAGCCCCCCCCACGGCGGGAGACTAGATCCCGGGGTTTCCCGCCCCCCCCCGAGCACAGTAGCTCGCCAGTTAAACGATCTGTGGCTCCCCCCCCCCCCCCCCCCCGTCATCCCTCCTCCCCCCGACCTTGCCGTTTGACCTCGACCCAGGCTCAGCTGTTCAAACCCAACACACACCCCCGCCGCTCCCCGTTGGATAGCGTGCTGGTCCTTAACAACGCCACCCAAAGGCCGCCGTGGGGGGAATTATCATGCACATAAACCATAACTCCCCCTCCGCCGTCGACCCGCCATTTTGAGCCGTTGTGTTAGTGCGTAAATGAGTTAAGGTGTCGGTGAGGGTGGGGTGATGGTGGTGGTGGTGGTGGTGGTGGTGGGGAGGTGCAGAAGCAGCAATTTGGTCTATAAGGGGCTGCATCTGCAGGGAACCTTTTACACAGTGATGGTAAAATCCCATCTGATCATGCTCATCATCCAGTCAATTATTTGTCATTTGGTTTGTGTGATCAACCCCGCTTGGCAGGGGATGAGGTGTGTCAGGGGAATTATGCCCCTCCCCCCCCCCCCCCCCCCCCCCCCCCCCCCCCCCCCCACCCCCCCCCCCCCTCTGCTGGGACCTCACACCGGTCGGCCCTCAGCTCAATCAGACCCCCGCCCCTTCCTCGCTCTCCTTTATGAAGCTCGCTAGCATATGCACAGCGCACCTCGGGTCATTCCAGGAGAGAGAGAGACAAAAGGCGTGGGTGCACTGTGGTGGCCCACGCCGCCGTGCAGGAACACATGAAAATATGATATTATGGAATTATGGATCATCATTTTAGTGGATAGATGGATGGATGATGGATGGATGGATGGATGGATGGGATGGAATGAAGGATCTTATTTTGGGCAGCAATAGCAGCAGTAGTAGGAGTAGAAGTACCGTTGATAGTACAGCGGCTATTGCCACCGTCGTGAAATGAAAGCGAATATGAAAGTATTGTGACCCAAAGAACCGTCGCAAGTTAGACCCAAAGGAACCGTGAGAGATGAGGATGATGATGGTGGATGAGATGGTGATATGTACTCTGTTTTTCCACAAGGGGGGGAGCTTTTAACGTGGTAGTTCTTCGAGGGGGGAGGGGTGGGACTGGGGAGGTGATGGCTGGGAAACAAGGCGAAGGGAGCACAGAGGAAACACCGCTGCTGGAGAATCTGAGGCAGGCCACGGGAGGGAGGGAGGGAGGGAGGGAGGGAGGGAGGAAGGAAGGCCCGGGTAAAGGATTTACAAATGCTGAAGTGGAGTTTGGGGCTTCTTACTGCCGTCTAATTCCTCCCTTCAGCCGTGTTCCGCTCTGCCTGCCTGCCTGCCTGCCTGCCTGCCTGCCTCTCTGCCTGCCTCCAGTCTGTCACTGTGAAGGGGGGCATTATGGGCCTGAGAAGATCAACCCATCTAAAGAGGGATTTGAAACCTTTCACCTCTCTCAACCGCTGCTCTCAGAGCTACGAGGAGGAGGAGGAGGAGGAGGAGGAGGAGGATGAAGAAACCTCCCGCCGGCCTTAGAGATGCTCACGAGTCGTGCTCTTTCTTTCCGAAGAGGTGTTAATATCCCTAACACCCGTACACCCGAGCCAAGTGCACACACAGTGCACAGGCCGCACACACACACTAAAACACACACACACACACAACACACACACACACACACATACTAAACACAACACACACACACACACGCACACACACTAAACACACACACACACACACATACTAAAACACACACACCACACACCACACACACACGCACACATACACTAATACTGTACACACACACACACACACACACACACTTATATACACATGCAGACTCTCAAACACACACAACATACACACACACACTAAAACACATAACACACTAAACACACACACAAAACACACAGGCACACAGACACTAAACACACACACACACACACACACACACACACATACACTAAAACAAACACACTAAAACACACACCACAACTAAAACACACAAGCTGACACTCAAACACACATTCAGACACACTAAAACACACACACACAGACACACACAGACGCACACGCACACTAAAACACACACACACCTAAAACACATACACACACACACACACACACACAGAGAACCCTTCGTCTGAAACAAGTCACAATAATTTGCAGCAGCAGCACCAGCGACCTCGGTCGGCTCAGTGGAGTGGCGGAGGACACACATTTCCGCCTCCGCGTCAAAAATGAAAATATTCGCTAAACTATCCGGAGCCTCCGGAGAGGAGCGGCCCCGCAAAAACGTCATAGCACCTGGCATCCAGCGAGCTACCTAGTTAGCATCCTGCGTATAACGCGGGCCCCCTCTTATTAGATTACGGATAACAAGAGTTTTATTGAATAGTTTGTCAATCTAATCAGAAAGGCTATGATAAACTCGGCCCGAGAGCGAATTAGTCTTTTTTTTTTTCTTTTCCCAGCGCGGCAAAATCCATAAAAGCCGATTGTGAGTCTCAGGACACGGAGCGTCTTAAAAACATTACAGGCTCAAGACGCGGGCCAGGGAATGGACTTGTGTTATGAGGGATTGATCAGTGTGTTGCTTGAAATAATTAGCAATGATTTTTTTTTTGTTTGTTGTCTCACGTGCGTGCGTGCGTGTGTGTGTGTGTGTGTGTGTGTGTGTGTGTGTGTGTGTGTGCGCGCAGGCATGCGTTTCAATCGTTTGTTTGTGTGTGCGTGTGTGTGTGTGTGTGTGTGTGTGAGCATGTGTGTGTTGTATATTGTCGTACCATTAACCTCTGTTCTAATATTTTGATGAAAAAAAACATTCGCCAAACAACTCTTCTGTGGGAAAGTATATCTCCAGTCTTCCTTCCGTGTGTTCAAGTGAAAAAACAAATGATTACAAATTATTAAATTTAATAATTGATTTTTATATCCTGTATATATATATATATTGTTTTGTAATCTTTGCGTCAAAGGGATGTTCCCCCCGCGGTTCAAGCATGTGACTTCAGCACTACAGTCCCTGTGTCGAGTTCAAAATAAGCGCGTTACACCGTGTACTCATTAATTTAGCAAAACCTTGATGTGTTTGAGGCTGCCGCGCACACGGAGACCTTTCAACAAGATCTACAAAAATCCCATCCGAAGGGGATAACGCGCTGTCCACGCAGAATATATATATTTTTATGTGTATATGTTATTTTTTATGCGTATATATGTGTGGTTAACCCCACACACACACACGACGGCGGCCCTCTGATACCAAACAATCATTAATCATCTCGTACTAATGACTCGGTCGAGCTTTCATGTGCGACTGACTGATGTTAGGAAATTAACTCCCATGTCATTTGCTGGCGGATTCTTTTTTTTTTTTTTTAAAAAGGCAACGGACAAACAAACGCTAATAAGGTCTGTCACATTCAAAGAGAGAGAACTCGCCGTGTAAACATCGCACTATGACCAACGTAGAGTGTGTGTGTGTGTGTGTGTGTGTGTGTGTGTGTGTATGTGTGTGTGGGTGTGCATATTTCAATTCTTACGTTTCCGAGGTCGCATTTCAATACGCGTCTTTGCTTTTAAATCTCCCGTTTTGGTTTACTTGATGCACTTTGGACGTGTGTGCCTATATTCGAGACACGCATTGTGAAATGTGAATTCGATTAGGATAGCATTGTTCAATAATCCACCCAGAAGCGAGCAGATATAAAAAAAAACAATCGACAAATGTTTCCGCGGTAACACGAAACCGCGTCGAATCGCCTCAACTCGTGTCGTCCGCGTACGCGATCACACACACGACGACGACGACGACGACGACGACGACCGGCGCCCTCTTCTCATACGTTTCCTCTGTCCAAAGCAATATCGCGCGGAAAACGTATTTTATGAAATAAGCCGGGATTTTGTCGTGCGCATTTTTTTTTGGCACACAGCCCTGGGGGGGGTCTCGGCGAGCAGACGGCCGCCTCCTCCACGCAGGTCCTAATGCTGTTTACACCGGCTCAATCAAATAAGTAATGACAAACCGCGCTGTCTCGTTCCTAAAATGACGGCGCAACATCTCCGTTAAATTGCCTTTATTGTTTGTTCGGGAGTTCATTCCTTGTGGTCGGGAACATGTTTCTTTCCTTTTTATTTTTATTTTTTTCACAACACAAACAAACTGAATTGAGAGTAGTGGCGGCTGGTCCTGTTGCTGTTGTTGCTGCTGTTGTTTGTTGCCCAAAGCGTTAATGTTTTATCTGCACTTCTGTTACAGGACTGGAAAAAACCTCAACAAAGCAAGATGACTAAAATTGAAATGGCTTTCCCCCCCCCCCCCCCTCATTCTCCGTCGGTCATCCAAAGAGAGGTTTACAGTATGGAGAAGGGCGTGCGTTGAAATAACAAATACAGGAATACATTGAGAAAATGCTTCAATAAAGTCATTTTTATGATTCTATAAACACGGGACACACACACACACACACACACACACACACACACACAACAGAAAAGAACAATCATTAATCCCATCGCGGTGTCACATTGGAGTCCTCCCTGCAGCGTTCTGAAGACATGCTGGGGAGTCTTTGGGTGTTGCTGGGTTTTTTTTTTTTTTTCAAGAAACTAACTGAGTTACAGCTAACTGAGTAACAGTGAGTACAATGTGAACAACATGAGCTTTTTAGCCACACAGACACACACACACAGACACACACACACACACACACACACACACACACACACACACACCCAACCCCCCCGTCGTGCTAACAACAAAGCTGCAACACAAGGCGCGCGACCTCCACAATATCAAATTGTACAATCAAGAGTTTATGAGCAAAAGGTTTCGGTGGACATGAGAACCTTGGGGCCGTGTTGCCTCAAGAAAAGGCAATTACTCGTATCGGTATTACGCTGTGATGGACCCTATTTGTCGGCTAACCGGGAAACACACACACACACACACGCACACGCACGCAGGCGCGCACACACACACACACACACACTGCAATACAGTGCTCAGTGTGTCCGCGGAGGTTGACTCCTGCTGAGCGGGAAAACAAACTGAAACTGGCGGTACTACTCAGGAATGTTGAAGTATGTTCGGTATAAGTTAGATAGAAGTTAGTTATTTTCTAATTAAAATTAATTCGGTCTTACCGGCGTCATAGCTTTCATTTGGTTGAATGAAATTATTAGGAAAATGTATTTTCCCATATCTTGATCAAAAGCATCTGTAATAAACTAAAATGCTTAGTTTTTGTGTGTGTTATATAATGGGAATTTTACCGTGTATAATAATGTGTCTAAAGAATGAAACCGTCGAGTTAACGTTAAATAGATATAGTTATGGCTGCTGTATTCCATATAAAATATTCCAATAACTCCCAATAAATGAACCAGGCTTTAGTGAACACTTTCCAGTGTTTAATAATAAAAGAAAGCAGCATTAACTAATTAAAAAGGTTACGCCGTGAATCGGCTCAGATCCATGATATTCAAATGGATCCGGCTGCATATATATACAGTATATAGAAAATCAATGAGCTCATTTGCTTAGTAACAGGAAGCAGGAAGTTGCAGACGGTCCAGACACACAGCAGACGGAGACGATGTGAGCGACGCAAACGAGAGACATCGTCACCCCCCCCCCCCTTCAGGGCTGGCCGTCAGTTTTGAACACATTGGATCAGGCACGGCGTGGGGCAGCTCTCCGTGGGAGGGGAGGGGGGGGGGGGGGGTCCTAAAGTATGCTCTTTCAAAAAAAATATGTTTTTAATTTCTCTTTGTGCAGATGGATGTGTGTGTGTGTGCGTGTGTGTGTGTGTGTGTGTGTGTGCATGTGTGTGCGTGTGTGTGCATGTGTGCGTGTGTGTGTGTGTGTGTGTGTGTGTCTGTGCGTGTGCAGTTAAGAAGTTAGACCATTGCTGATGGACGACGCTACAGGACAGAGAGAGAGAGAAGAGAGAGAGAGAGAGAGAGAGAGAGAGAGAGAGAGAGAGAGAGAGAGAGAGAGAGAGAGAGAGAGAGAGAGAGAGAGAGAGAGAGAGAGAGAGAGAGGGTGAGTCTAACTACCTTAACATGAGCTACACAATACAGCCCTACCATACTGTCCAAGGGATAAAGAAACAAAATTAATTATTAATAATAATAATAACAACAATTATTATTTTTATTTTATTATTATTATAAGAATTATTACAATTATTAGAATTCTACATTTGTGTGTGTGTGTAAATTAACATTTGTAAATTATATATATGTGTATGTACTGTATATACACACATTCACACATTTTTATAAATATTTATGACTTATGACACAATGTATAAATTGTGTGCACATACATGCTTCCGTGTGTATTAGTGCATCGAATCTAAAAATATATACGTATATAGATACAGATAAAGATATATAGATATCTATATCTATATGTACTGTGTCTATATATCACACAGAAGCAGCTCTGCCCTGGCAGTGTTCATGTGTGTGTGTGTGTGTGTGTGTGTGTGTGTGTGTGTGTGTGTGTGTGTGTGTGCGTGTGTGTGTGTGTGTGGAGGTGTGCAGTCGACAGGTACATTCTTCATGTGTTTTACAGCTCGTCTGCGGACCACCGCGGAGTGACTTGTCGCGGGGGGGCGGGGGGGCGGGGGGGCGGTGGTCCGGGCGGCTGGTGCTGTACAGTAGATGTAATGTGTCCCAACAGAGCACCTGGGGAAGTGGACCGAGGGGACACCTGGGGCCCACACACACACACACACACTCACACACATGCACACACATGCACACACACATGCACACACACACACACACACACTCCCATCGACTCCCCCAAAACCTTGCCGGATAAATGCAATAATACCTAGTGGAGTTGCTCTCCGAACCACCTGGGTCCTCTGTGTGTGTGTGTGTGTGTGTGTGTGTGTGTGTGTGTGTGTGTGTGTGTCTGTGTGTGTGTGTGTGTGTCTGCTTTTGGTCTGTGTGGCCATGTCACTGCCAATCAGGACTGCCTGTCACAGCACCCTACTGTGTGTGTGGGTGTATGGTGTGTGTGTGTGTGTGTGTGTGTGTGTGTTTGTCCATGGTGCACATGTGTGTGTGTGTGCGTGTGTGTGTGTGTGTGTGTGTGTGTGAGATTGCACTGCCCCGTCCCCAACAGTTGGACACGAGGAGACAGAGAGTGATGTGATGGAGGCTGCCACCTAACAGTCGCTAATGGCACCTGACACAACGCTACACACACACACACACACACACACACACACACACACACACACACACACACACACACACACACAACTTCTGGCCCCTGCCGCTATCCCACACAGCAGGGATGAGGACCCTGCTCACTGTGTGTGTGTGTGTGTGTGTGTGTGTGTGTGTGTGTGTGTGTGTGTGTGTGTGTGTGTGTGTGTGTGTGTGTGAGATGTGGGTTGCTACAAAATGGAGGAGAGCATAACTTATCCTCATTGTATTCCAAATATTTTAAATCAGAAGAATCAGAATTGTCTTTATTGTCTTTAATGTCTTTAAATGGCAATAAAGCCATTGTTAACGTAGCTACATCATATATTACTATGAATGGGAATATATATATTTTTTAATGTTATGTTAGCGTGTTATGTTAAAGATTCAGATCAAATTTCAAAGAATATTTCTCAATTTATTATTTATTTCGCTAACAGTATCGACTCCCTCCCCGGAGGGAGGCCCTCGATAGCGTGACCCCGTCGCTAGACAGGAAGGCGAAGGCCGGGGAGACAGGAAGGAAGGGGGTGGGGTTTGGAGCAGGGGCGGGGGGCGGGGTTAGAGGAGGGGGGGGGGGTGCGGCGGGGGGGTGGGGCGGGGCCTATGCAAAGACGAGCCTACATCTCCCCGATGCCAACTGACACTGCCGCTGACCTCTGAGCAGATGTTCCTTGTAATAATCTGCAGTTGAGAGAGGCATGCGCGCCAGGTGGAGATGCCGCTCCCAAATGACCCCCCCCGCCCCCTCCACCCACACCCCCACCCCACCCCCACCTCCCTACTCCACCACCCCACCGCCACCCCCCCCCCCCCCCTCCACACCAACTCCTTCCTCCTCTTTATAAAACAAAAGGAGCCATTGAGGTATCCGTTTCCAGTCATCCACACACAAAGATTGCGGCGTGTGTGTTTGTGTGGGTGTGTGTGTGCGCGTGCGTTGGCCTGCGCGCGCGCGCGTGTGTGTGTGTGTGTGTGTGTGTGTGTGTGTGTGTGTGTGTAAGGGCCTGCAGAAGGGGAGTACTTTTAATACAATTAGAGGTCTTTAGAGACCCTCTTTAGGCAGCAGAGCGTTGGGGGGGGGGGGGGGGGGGGGGGCAGGTTAGCCAAATAGGCCAACGGGTCGACCGACTGTCGCAGGTCGCTAGCCCCCATGTGCTGCTGAGGAGGCAAAGGGCGAGAGAGGACGGCGACAGAGAGATAGAGTTAGAGAGAGAGAGAGAGAGAGAGAGAGAGAGAGAGAGAGAGAGAGAGAGTATGGGGAGAGCGATGGAGCCGCCGGGATAGAATGCCCCGGGATCTGTAAAACTATCCCAAATCTGGTCTTAGGTTTTAGGCGGGCACAGGGGCGACGGAGACGGAGAGACAGACGTAGGATCGGGGAGAAATGGAGAATGGGTATGAAAAGTTACGGCGAGACAGAGAGAGAGAGAGAGAGAGAGGGAGAGAGAGAGAGAGAGAGGGAGGGAGAGAGAGGGAGAGATAGCCAGGACTGCTGGGACCCCGGGTAGCTTCCCGAGCCAAAGTCCCCGAAGCAAGGGCATAGCTCCTGTTACGGCCGCGTCGCTAATGGAGTGCGGCTATTTCAGTAGCATTGATTGACTGCTTTCTTCTTCTTCTTCCTCCTTCCTCCTCCTCCTCCTCCTCTGAGCGGGTAACTTTTCTCATATCTGAGAGGGGGGGGGGGGGGTGGACGGATCATAAGCACCCGTGCTACTACACCCAAGAACAGACGAGACACAAGGGTGCTGGAGAGCGGAGAGGGTGACGGTGGAGGGTGGAGGGTGGAGGGTGGCAAGCATCGCTGTCTCTCACTCTCTCGTTCCCTCCCTCCCTCTCCCTCCCTCTCCTTCCCTCCTTCCCTCCCTCCCTCCCTCCTTCCCTGTCTGTCTGTCTGTGTCCCTTCCCTTCTCTTCCGGTCCCCGGTCTTGTTCCCGATGTGTTGCATCGTCCTGCAACCCCACCTCTTGTAACCCCATCATTTAAATGGGGGCTGGTGGTGGTGGGGGGTGGGTGGGTGGTGTTGAGACGATCTCTGATCTCGGATCGGACGGAGGCCATGGCTGAGGCGGTGGCGGTGGGTGACAGTGGCGAGGAGAGGAGGGTGGAGGTTGCTTCGCGGGTTCTGTCAGGGATGATATTGTCGAGGTATAGAGGGGTGGAGGTGGCGGGGGTGACGAGGGGGTTTGTGAAGTGTGTGTGTGTGTGTGTGTGTGTGCGTGTGTGTGTGTGTGTGCGTGTGTATGTGTGTGTGGGGGGGGGGTGTGTGAGGGGGGGGTGGGGGGGGGGGGGGGCGTAGAGTGGAGTTCCTTGTCAGACCTTTAGGGGGTGCAGTCATTCCACCTTGAAGCCAGACTAACTAACCCCCCACACCACCCCACACCACCACACACCACACACACCACACACACACACACACCACCATCCACCGCCCCACCCGCCCCCTCTCTCTCTCTCTCTCTCTCTCTCTCTCTCTCTCTCTCTCTTGCTTTGTCATAACTGTCAAAACCTGGATCTCTCTTGCTTGATTGTTTTCATTTGTGGGTGAGAGAGAGCGAGCAAGAGAGCAAGAGGAGAGAGAGAGAGAGAGAGAGAGCAGAGAGAGAGAGAGAGAGAGAGAGAGAGAGAGAGAGATGAGAAACGAAGAGGGAGGGGTAAGGCCGGGGGTAACTTTGACGGATTTACCCGAATAAGAAATAAGACAGGATATGAGAACGTATCTGACAGCGTATGCACACACACACGGCGCTGATTTGATACTAATGCTGTGCCGGATCAGCCAATCAGACTGCAGAGAGTCTTTATTAATGAACAAGGGGGGCGGGGCCATTAATTAAGTTGACAAAAGCGGAACGTGAGCTACGGGGCGAAACACGACCATTGCTGCTGAGTAATGGGTGGCTCACAGCTGCTCACACACACGAGTGGCAAATGAATGCAGTCCAACGCAAGCCATCAAATCAATAGTCGTGATGATGATGATGATGATGATGATGATGATGACGGCCTTATTTATTTCCCGATTTTTTTCACAGATAATTCACGACTCAAAAGGTAAGGAATTAGCGTGTTTGATAATGCGCTCGTGGTAAGATTGCACATATTTGTTTGTGTGCGTTTTTATTTCGTTTTGTATTTGCATTTGTAAGTCGCTTAGGATATTGATAACAGCGTGAATTTTAGGAAAACGGAATAAAAAGAGCAATCAACATTTATGTAAAATAATAAACTACCAAGGGTTATGTTTTTTTTATTTGAGATAAGTACATGGCAATTATGATTATGATAATGATGAGACTGATCATTATTAGTATTAGAAGCAGTAGTACTGGTACTGTAGTAGTAGAAGCAGTCGTAGTAATAGTAAAAGTAAAAGTATTATTACTATCATTTATGTATCATCATTAGATATTATGGCATACAATTCTAACAATAATACTACTTATAATAGCTATTAGTATTATTAGTATTAGTAAAATGAGTAGTTTAAGTTTTTCTTGTTTAAGTCTGTCCTGATTCCAGAAAGTCCCTTTTAATTTAAAAAGTGCCACAAATATGAGCCTTCATTGCTATTACACCCAAATAAACACACAAGTGTTATAATCACACAAATGTGCTTCCTCTGGCCTTCCAAGCCTGTGGTCCCATGTGCATGGGGCCTGTGTGTGTGTGTGTGTGTGTGTGTGTGGTGTGTGTGTAATTTTGTTTTGTGTGTCAAAGAGAGTTCAAGTGGCCTTGTTCGAGCGTGGGTGTCTCTTCGAGTGAATTTGTGGGTGTGTGTGTGCGAGTGTGTGTGTGTGTGTGTGTGTGTGTGTGTGTGTGTGTATGTGTGTCGAGAGAGAGAGAGAGAGAGAGAGAGAGAGAGAGAGAGAGGGTGGGTGGGGGGAACTGTGGTGAATGCCTAATTATCCGATTATATATGTTTATTCAAATCCATCCCTCTGGAGGACTGAGCCAGAGCGACCACAGGCACGTCTGCGCCACCAGCAGAGCAACTGCTTCTCGCTTATTAGCTTTATATTTAGCATCGGCTCGGCTAGCGCGCTCAGAAGCCCTCGCACACACACTCTCGTTTCATCGGCAAACCACTGAATGTTTTGCACTTAACCAGTTTAATTGTGCTCTGCGTATAAATTAGCATTGTATCAGTCATCGTGGTGTGGATATACTTTTCGTGTGCACGTGTGGCCGGGTTTCACGCATAAAAATACAGAAATAAATTACTATCAATTTAAAAATAATGTTTATTTATTTATTTAAATAGCAGCCTACTTGTTGTTGGATTTCAGTGACATTATTTTTCTATCAAATAAGGGGAAATAATATTTTTAGTTGGGGTATTTACATTCCAAAAAAAAAAAAGGGGAAAATGAGATTAAATTTCAGCACAGTGAATTTGAGACTGTAAAAATAAACTGCGCTGTCAAAAGAAAGCAGGCAGCATCCGACGGGGGGCTATAGATGAGGCTTTTAAAATCCAGCCCCTCAAAAAAAAGAAATAAAGAAGAAACATTTCCCTGAAGTTGGAATTGTATTTTGTATGAGCTCAGACAACCACAGCAAATAGCTGCGGTGGTTTCGATAAACCAGTTAGCGAGAAGTGGATCGAACCTTTCAAGATTTGAAAGGTGCGTCTTTAAATATACAGTCTCCTTTTTCATGTCCTGAAACTTTTCCTCTTTATTTGTCTCTCCCTTTGAAATGTGTGGCATTATTATGGCCGAAACAAACTGCAGTATATGGGGAAATCAAATGAAAAGCTGAATTCTATTTAAAATAATTCAACTCCACACGTGTTTGATCAATTTTTAAAAAAGGGTAAATAGCAGAGCTTGTAAGCTAACGCTGATCCCATGGCTTCGTTCACACCTCTGTCCTCCTCGTTATGTGTGTGTGTGTGTGTGCATGTCCACGTGCATGTGCACACACATACATACACGCACACACACACACACACACACACGCACACACGCTATACAAGTACAATCACACGTAGACAACACCACCCCCCAGCCCCTGAAGATATACTCTACCCTGCCATCCCCACACACACACACATGCACACACACACACACACACACACACGCACACACACACACACACACACACACACACACACACACACACACACACATAAACCCACCGACCGCATACCTACAAATAGCTAACCAAGGTGACTCTATTGATCTACAAACAAGGCCGGGAGAGAGTGCTACAGAGACAGAGAGAGAGAGAGAGAGAGAGAGAGAACCAGTGGATTTAAACTTTGACAAGCATGTGTGTTGTGCACGCTTCGGGGGGGGGGGGGGGGGTTTATGTTTTATGCTCTCAACACTGCTGTCAACAATCCAAACGCTTCGAATAAAACGTAACTTCGACTAAACGTGAGCTAATAGAAAGTCCTGTCCAACAGCAGCCTGCCCTGAGAGCGGCCGGATCGATGTCGCCGGGGTGCAAATTAAAGAACTTCATGTCCAATAAAATTACTTTTTAGTAAATCTTTATGTTTTGTCCACGTGCTGAATTTGCAGATATGTCTCTCTCTCTCTCTCTCTCTCTCTCTCTCTCTCTCTCTCTCTCTCTCTCTCTCTCTCTCCCTCCCTCTCTCTGTCTCTGTCTTTGTCTGTCTGTCTCCCTCTCTCTCTCTCCCTTTCCCCGCCTCTCTATATCTCTCTCTCTGTCTCTGTCTCTCTCTCTCTCTCTCTCTCTCTCTCTGTCTCTCTCTCTCTCTCCCTCTCTCTATCTCTCTCCTTCTCTCCCCCCCTCTATCCCCCTCCTCTCTCCTCCCCTCTCTCTGTCTGTCTCTCTCCCTCTTTCTATCTACCCCCTCTCTATCTCCCTCGCTCTCCTCCCCCCTCTCTCTCTGTCTCTGTCTCTTTCTCCTCCCCCTCTCTCTCTCCCTCTCTCTCGCTGTCTCTCTCTCTTTATACACCACACACACACACACACACACACACACACACACACACACACACACACACAGATGCGGTGTTGTGTTACAGCGGTAGATCTCTCCTCACTCATGTCCCGTTGGCTTCATTCAGAGAGCCGGCGATCAACATCATAAAGCAAAAGCACTCCGCCTAAATGGTCTTTTTGTCAATCCGAGTCCCTATTATACACACACACACACACACACACACACACACAGAGAGAGCCACACGGGGGGGTCTCAGAATACAGGACACCACCCTCAGCCCAGATCAATGGTAACCCGCTCTTCCTGGGGGCCACGCTTTAGTTTAGGTCAGCACTTGACTCTTCAAACATGTAAATTGATCGTCTGTCGGACATTGAATTTGGCTTGATGGCGGCCCTGTTTAAAAATCGGGTTTGTATTGATTGCGCTCGATTTCTGAGCCCCCCCCCCCCACATGGAAGATGATGCTAAATGCATTACATGCAGTTTGTTGTTACAACGTCGACATCATTTGTTGTTTGAATATAAAGGTAGGAACTTAATAGATGGATGGATGGATGGATTTAACTCCCAACATTATGTACAATATCATTCATCCTTTCCATGTAGAATGGCAACAAGCAGGATGAAGAAAGAGAGAGATAGAGAGATAGAGGGCGAGAGAGGGGGATCTTAAGAGGTCTTTAGACCGTGGTGGAAACGGACACGGACAGCAATGGACCGAAGGAACCTTTAGTTCCTGAAAAGGAGTGCCTGGGAATAAAAGTTAAGGAGAGAGAGACAGAGAGAGAGAGAGAGAGAGAGAGAGCCAGAGAGATGGGGATAGAATGAGAGAGAGAGAGAGTTGGAGGGAGAGAGATAAAGAGTTAGAGAGACAGAAAGAAAGAGATTGAGAGAGAGATAGAAAGAGTTTGCGAGAGAGATAGAGAGATAGTTAGAGAGAGTTTGAGCTAGAGAGAGAGAGCGAGAGAGAGGAAGAGAGAGAGAGAGACAGCGAGAGAGAGCAAGGAGAGCTAGAACGCTTAGAGGAGAGAGAGAGAGAGAGGAGAGAGAGAGAGAGGGAGGAGAGAGAGAGAGTCAGTCTCCAGGGGAAGTGGATGTTTGGAATGTTGCTCCGAGGTTGTGTGAATGAGCACCACACTGGGCTGGGGTGGTGGTGGCTGGTGGTGGGTGGTGGTGGTGGTGGAGCGAGGAAGAGAGAGAGACAGAGAGAGAGAGAGAGAGAGAGAGAGAGAGAGAGAGAGAGAGAGAGAGAGAGAGGAGGCTGGGGGGCTTGCGGCGGGGTTCCAGGGCCATTGTGTTTCTGCAGCGGGGGTCAGAGTGTCTGTGACTGACACCACAACAACATTTCATGGCAGGCGGGTTCGGTTAAAAGGGGGGCCGGGGCGGCACGCAGGTCTCCCCCCGACTCGCCGCCACCGGTTGATCGGAATCAAGCAGCCATTCTTGCCAAATTTGTGTGTGTGTTGTTGTGTGTGCGTCCCTGTATGTTGTGTGTGTGTGTGTGTCTTTGTGTGTGTGTGTGTGTGTGTGTGTGTGTGCCCTTGTAAAAAATAATCTTTTGCTTTGTAGAGGATTTTGCATGGTGCAGTAAAGAGATACTGTGTCTAGGTCAAACCGTAGCACAAGTACAGTACAATGTCAAATTTCAACAAATGTGTGTTATGTGTGTTATAAAGTGGACTTTATTTTGATTGTTCATAGCGATAGTGATTATTGTCCTAATATTTTAGAGCACAAAGCTTCCATATTCGTGCTCAAAATGTAAGTTTACTCTGACCAAACTGTAACCCTGTCCTGTCTGCGTGTTGACAAATGTCTTCTTTTCATTCGTGTTTAAAAGCTGGTTTTGGTTACAGCTCGTCTCGTGTAAGAATGCATCTATTTTCTTACATGTGAATGAACCGTTTTGTGGAATCACGGCGAGAACAAGGACCACTTTGTGCGACAGTGTGTTAGCCACGTTGTCGCTGTGCATATGGCATCGATAAAATAGCACAATAACACAATAAATCATAAAAAAAAAGTACTTCGAGTCAACCAAATAGGTACATAAATAACGCTATTTAAAAAAGAAATGTCCAAAAAACCCAAAACAAAATGTACTTTGATGGCGTCCTCTGTGCAGAACCGTCAGCACTACAGTCTCCTCTCGGCTCAGACCTTCTGTTCCCAGACTCAGCAGGACCCCCCCCCCCCCCCACCCCCCCCCAATGCTACCTGCTTATCACCGGCCCCTAATAGCCAGCTAGCCGGGTGATAGTGTAATTAGGCCCCACGAACATCTCTTTTAGGAGTCTATCGGGGGCATACTAATTAGCAGCAGATTAATGGGCAGAGGGCAGGTTGTTGTTCGGGGGGCTTTTTTTTTTTCCGCATCCCCGACAACCGCGGCCCCGCTGGTACGTTCAGCTGCGCACCGCCCAGGGGCAGCGGGAGGGACGGCGGAGCAAGTGTGACTCTGTCTCTGCGTGTGTGTGTGTGTGTGTGTGTGTGTGTGTGTGTGTGCGTGTAGTGTGTGTGTGTGTGCGTGTGTGTGTGTGTTATATGAGCGACAACATATGTATGAGTGTGTGAGGGGGCGCAATTAGGAGCGCTGACAGGGCTTTGCGTGCGGGTGCGTGTGTGTGTGTGTGTGTATCTGTGTGTGTGTGTGTGTGTCTTGTGTTGCGTTTTATGGGTTTTTGATGGCGTGTGTGTGTGTGTGTGTGTGTGTGTGTGTGTTAATATGAGCGACAACATATGTATGAGTGTGTGAGGGGTTCAATTAGAAGTGCTGAAGGGCTATGTGTGTGTGTGTGTGTGTGTGTGTGTGTGTGTGGTGTGTGTCTTGTGTTGCGTTTATGGTCGTTTGAAGGTGTGTGTCTGTGTGTGTGTGTTGTGTGTGTGGAGAGAGTGAGAGAGAGAGAGAGAGAGAGAGGGCATGTGATTCACAGTCTGTGTGAGTTACAAGAGTGGGGTGAGGGTCAAGGTTTATATTTATATGTCCATATGTGTGTGTTTATGGCTGTGTGTGTGTGTGCGTGTGTGTGCGTGTGTATGTGTGGTGTGCGTGTGTGTGTGTGTGTATGCGCTCAGGTCTTTAAGAAACATTGTGAGGCATTGAAATCTCTCCCGGGGGGGTGTGGGGGGGGAGCTCAGGGCTAATTCCAATTACCACCAGATTACAGAGATAATGGGAGACCCCCTGCCTGTCAAGAAACTAACATACTCTTTTCTATCTTACTCTCTACCTCTCTCTCTCTCTCTCTCTCTCTCTCACACACACACACACTTACCACTCACACTCTCACACACACACACCACACACACACACACACTTATTCTCGATATCCCCGGCTCTGTTTCATTCACGAGGCCATTTTACAGCCCAGCAGTCACCGCGCGGGCCGGCCGAGGTAAGTGATAGAGTGGGTATTTGTGGAGAGAGAGAATGAGTCGAGAGGAAAAGAGAGAGAGAGACATTAGAGAGAGAGAGAGAGAGAGAGAGAGGAGAGAGAGGAGAGAGAGAGAGAGGGGGGGTGTGGGGCTAGAGAGTGAGAGAGTAGATTCAGGGTATTAAGGAGGCAGACGTGAGAGAGGGGCAGATTGAAAGCAGAGAGGGGTGAGCGCGGCTGAATAGGAGTTAAAGAGAGAGTTAGAGAGAGAGAGAGAGAGACAGAGAGAGAGACTAAGAGAGAGAGAGAGAGAGAGGACATTTAACAATAAAGAGACAGTAGTGGGGTTTTGGCCGGAGAGGTAAGAAGAACAAAGCGAGAGATTCGCCCGGCTTTCAAACTCACCGCAGCCTCACCAGTACGACGGCCATAACGCCGTAATGTCTTTCTTTTCTTTTTAGCGCCGTCCAGGAACAGAGCCGGCGAGTTTAAGGCTCGAACGTCCTTCTCCGTGCCCCCGAGTAAGATATCAGGGATGACTGTAGAGATAGCTTATTCTGAAGTTATTCTGGGTGAACCATTGGCTCCACCAGCTTCTAAAAGGTATTGGAAAAATACCTGATAACTGAATTTCTGTTGCCACCGCTAAATCGTCCGAAGCGCCGTGCTCGAGGTCAAGTGATAGAGTCCATTTCCTTCAACAACCGTTGTCACACGTCAGGGCTCTTCTGAACAAACACTAAAGTCATCTTGAAAACATTCTTAGAAAGATTAACATTGCGGTATACAAATGTTGAGCAACAGAGTTAATGAATTAATAGCTCTTAGTTTGACTTTTTTGGGCCATTTAACCTTCGCCCAACCATCAAAAAAAAACAACAGCCAGTTCACCCAGTATTGTTATAGACAAGTAGTGTAAGGCTTTGACTGTTCGGTGGTTCGTATCGCATCGCATATTATACCTTCATCCGGTTGTCAGCGAATGAAGTTGGTAAGTAAGTAAGTAAAGTTTATTTACATTTGCACCTTTCACGGAGCAAAGTCACAAAGTGCTTCACAGGAGTGAAATAGTGCAAATAAGGCGATCAAATAGTGAGAAACAATAAAACACGCACAGAAAATACACAGAAAGACCAAGTCAACAACAGTCAGTCAGTTTAACCATCCATCCATCACATCCATCCATCCATCCATCTATCTACAGTCAACCCAGTAGAAGCTGTGGCAAAGGGTGACACCCAAGGAGAGAGTACATCTGCTAACAAGTCCTCTGCAGCCAGCCAGCCAGCCAGCCAGCCGGCTAGTGGGGCTGGTGGGCCTAGTGGGGCTGGTGGGGCTTGGTGGGGCTTGGTGGGGTTGGTGGGGTTGGTTCATCAGTGAGAAGCTCCCCGCCCTGTTGATCAGCGGGACGTTCTGGCGGAGAGTCAGCGCTCAGGCTGACCTCCCGGCATGGCTCTTCCCTTTCTTCTGACGGCTGGTCCGAGCGCTACGGCTTGCTCCCCCCCCCCCCCCCCCCCCCGTGCACCGCAGGGATGTGGTGTGTGTGTGTGTGTGTGTGTGGGGTGGGGGGCTTCTATTTGAAAACGGGGCCAACGGACGCGACCGCTAATGAGCTCTCCTTATTAAAGAATATACCACACACCACACACCACAGACACACACACACACACACACACACACAACAACAACAAACACGGGGAATCAATGAGAACACAATTGGTCGCAAAATAAAACATCGATTTGTATGTGTGTGTGTTGGTGTGTGTGTGTGTGTGTGTGTTGTGTGTGTTATTGCCCAAAAAAGTGGGACTCGACCTGAAAGTCCAGGAGGTCCGCCTCATTGTGTTGGGTGTTGTATGTGTCGTGAAACACACTCGGCTGGGGGAAACTATTCACTGTGTTCGCAGAGGCAGGGGGTACAAAGGTCGGGGTAACTCTCATCCCCCCCCGACCCCTACCTCCCCCGCCCCCCGACCCCTACCCCCCGACACCCCCGACCACCCCCCCCCACCCCTCTCGCCGTCAAGCAGAGAGAAGGTGCGGACTCGGTGCCAAATGGGCTGTACCACACTGTTCCTCCAATCTGTCTCCACTTGGCACCGCGCGCCCGCATACGGACACCCCCAGGACCACGGCGGACTGTATTTTATCACTGCTAAGCACCGCCGCCGGGTACCGGATGGCGAGCACGGGAACTTTCCCGCGGATTTCCCCTCTTCGTACAGCACTCCTTCGTACGGCTTACGATACTTGGGACTAAATAACAGAATCTTCCTCGCGTTTTGGACCTCATTTGATCGTCATCGTATGTGTTTTGTGCATCCCACCCCTGCCCTGCTTTGCACTATGATCAAAAATAAAGTACACACACACACACAACGTCACACACACACACACACACACACACACACACACACACATGACACGCACACACACACACGTCCCTGCTGGAAGGCTCAAGTGTAATTACTCAGCACAATAAAGTCAGTCAAACGGCAGGCGTCGCGCACTCACTTTAAATGACTCTTCATCACCCCGATGGATTTACTAGGGCCGTGGAATCCTGTTTTTATTCTCAAATGAATCAGTGGGTGGGAGGGCGGGGGGGGGGGGGGCTCTCTGATCTGATCGGGGGGGGTGGGGGGGTGTTGGTGGAGGAGGAGGATGAGGGTGGGGGTGGTCCATAAAGAAATGACATATTTATCTTCGGCTAGGTGGCATGACAAGGACAGACCGGGTGAGTTATTGCATCGGTGCAGATGGGGTGTGTGTGTGTTTGTGTGTGTGTGTGTGTGTGTTGGTGTGTGTGTGTGTGCCATCATACACTTCCACACACCATCTACACACCACACACACACACACACAGAAGCCCCCCCCCCCCTTTTTGCTTTATATTGCGCTCTGTACACCAAAGGCTACCAACTTAGCACAGGTATCTCACGGCAGCGGCGGCATTAGCATCATTCATCCGAGCCGTGTTGGGTAACGAGGGAGAAGATTTACTTTCGTTAAAGGTACTATTATGTAAGAACAGTGTCTGTGAGCTCTGTGTGTTGAGACAATAACAATCAGACTAATGTTAGTTCTAATCATAACTAAACCTTGTACACATTTAAAAAAGCTATGAAATATATATTATCTTTATTATTTATTATCTCAAATACAGCATAAGAGAAATATCCAAAAGCTTTCTACACAACAGAGAGGAGTCGGGGAAGCTCTCATGTTTTAACTTCAACCACAACCTGCTCACAAACTGGCGATTTAAAGTGATTTGTGCTGTAAAACACGACATGTAGTCCCTGAACGGATTAATTAATAATTCTTTCATATAGGACCTTTAAGAGACAGCAGCGTATGCGCGACACTTATGGACTTGAGTGGCTTGACTCTCGATATAAAAAAAAAAGAGATTTTATTGAAGATTCCAATTATACTATTTGTCGTAGCTCACTTCAAAGAGCATAGAACACCACGTGGAGACATTACCGCCCAGACACCATCCTCCCCGTAACCCCGCGTTATCAACATTTTTTATAACCACTTTGCCCTTTTATTTTTTTATCATCTTTATCTTTATCTACGGTGTAAATCTTATCACCCACCGCCGCGTGTGCCATGTAGAAATGTATGTAGTTGGATATTATGGGTCTTTTATGGATGGGATTATTTTATTTAGTCATCGTCCCCCCCCCCCCCCCCCCCCCACACACACACACACACACACATACAGAGGACGACTTCATTGTCTTGCTGACTGTAAATCACACACAGACACACACACACACACACACACACACCACACACACAGACACACACCACACACACACCCTCGGCTTAACGGCAACGGTAACAGGGACACGACTGCCGGTTGCATTTAAGGAATTAGTTATTGACTATCTAGGCGTGTTATTGGGAATTTCAGTCCACCCCCCCTCCCCCCCTGCCCCCCCCCTTGTGTGCTGGGATGCATATCCTGAGAGAGAGTGTGTGTTATTACACTACAGGCCTCATAACCCCTCTTTACGAGCTTGTATTCAAATTCACGTGTTTTGTCGTCGCTATGTAAAACAAATAAAAGAGTACTTGTGCTATGAGCTGATGAATATTTGACCGTGTTACTTCTCTCTCACCGTTCGGTGGCCGTTTGCCCCCCGTTTGTGAGTTATTTTAAGACTCGCTCGACGAAAATACCTTCTCTCTCGGCTACTCATTCACTTATTGTTGCGTTCGTTTGTTCATTTGTACAGGCATGCGTGTCATGACGGAGTGTTCCACGGTGGCCTGTCTGCTCGGTGTTGATTTGAATGAATCAGACTTGAGATACGAATCTACCAACGAGACGACCACACATTTGCGACTTTGTTCTTATGAACCTCCGGCGCCTCTGGATCATCTGTCACGGTGACAGAGGCCCCAATACCGCAAACACAGGATTGCTGTTCGTTTGCAGTCGTCGTAAATGGTAAATGGGTCGCATTATTATATAGCGCTTTTTATCCGAAGCGCTTTACAGTATTGCCTCACATTCACCCATTCATACACCGACCGTGGCAAGGGTAACAACCAACACGTCAGGAGCGGTTAGGGTTAGGTGGTCGTCTCGCTCAGGGACACCACAAGGACCTCCTCGAGCCCGGGGATCGAACCGGCAAACCTTCCTGTTGCCAGACAACCACTCGTACGTACAAACCATAACAGGAATGCGATCGCAAACGGAACAAACATTACATATTTTGGAACTGTGGTACAACTCAGTGTGGTGGGGGTGGCAGTGTCCCAAGCATTGTGGGGTTCCCACACATACACACCTCTCTCGCTCTCCTCTCTCTCTCTCTTCCTCTCTCTCTCTCCTCTCTCTCTCTCTAAAGCCCATAATACTGTAATAGCAGCAGTACCATACCACCTCCAGACGGAGTGGGGGGAGAGGGGCGGGAGAGAGGCGGGGCTTTTGATACAGGTGATCTGGGCTGGCGGCGGGTGCGGGGGGGGGGGGGGGGGGGGGGAGACTTCATGTCATTAATGTATATATTTCAAAGGGAGGGCCAGTCCTGGAAAGCAATCCACGCCACCCCCACCCTCCACCCCCCGCTCCGACTGCCTGTCTTCTGTCTGTGGGAGCTGCTTGTGTGTGGTGTGTGTGGTGCATGTGTGTGTGTGTGTGTGTGTGCGCGTGCGTGGTGTGTGTGTGTGGTGTTGCTGTGGCATGCCGGAATGTG